>PNEQ01014401.1:14410-29385 GCA_003012365.1 Medauroidea extradentata
TATATATATATATATATATATATATATATATATATATATATATATATATGTATATGTATGTATATACGTGTATATTTTTACATATATATATAAATAAATATATTTTTTATGTATATTTATTTATTTATGAGATGGGTTAGCCAACAAGTCTCTGTTTGACATAAGATAAAGCACACAAAATAATTCCGGGCACATCAAACAACATTTACGTGAAAAATATGTTGAGCTATTGAATCCTCCTGCCATCTTCAACCAAGGTAGGAAGTGTTCGCTGCAGCTATGCGATCACTGCATTGAATGTGCAGATGCTCGTTTTTTGTCTCAAAGGACGGATGGCGATGCTGCCAGTTCTGTAGGAATAGGTTACACGTGGAGTTACGAATATATGTCATATAGTGACAAATAGTTACCATTCTTCGTGACATTAACAAATTTTCTGTAACAGTCTTTTAAATTATATTTGTATACTTTAAACACTCTACTTTGAACACTTCAACCGTACAACTGTGCAATACTTATTTTTTTAAAAATATGGTATACACTAATTCAAAATTTTTTATAGCATTATCATCATGCGCAAGAAATTTCTCAGCAATTAGTCAATCAATCCAACTTCGTACAGAGTTTAACCTTGGACTACTTATGCTTTGAGTTTTATTTTAAAATTTGATATTTCACATCATGTAAACCTCTTAATGAACTGCAAAGTAACTTCCATTCCGTTTAATTATCGGCCAAAAACTAATTGTGAAATGAAGATTGTTATGGCGAGTTACCCACTGACTATGAAGTTTATTCTCTCATAATAATGATGTTTTGTTGCATAGTAGGTGAACATCCTGTTCTTTCTCGCAATGTTTACGCTTCGATGTTGTGTAGGAGATTGACACCAATAACATTTCTGGATTGTATCGCGTTATCTTCTATTCTTGCTGCAACGAGTTTCACACTCACTCTTAAACGACTTCCTTTGCCACAACGGAAATTTGTTTAAATATTAACCACAGAGGAGAAACTTTGCCTCAAAAGTATTTAGATTGCGATTAAAAACTCTTTTCTTAAAAAAATGCAAATAAGGAAAATTTAAGTTTTATGTGACATTGACTTCTTTAATATTTTATAAAATAAAATTAGTTTAATTTAAAAAAAGATAATACGTTTTCATTATAAAGATTGTGTTAAATACCTCAACTATATTCACCATAAATTTTTATATTAATTTATCTTAGTAATAACACAGTATTATAGTAGCTATTATTGTAACTTTTAAACAAAAATTTTAATGGTCGAAGTTACTTTTTAGTGGTTCATATTTAAACAATTTTTTTTTGCGTCAAAGAAATTGGTTTCAGGAGGAGAGCTAAGTACAACATTTAATTTATCTATATTTTGTTATAACTTCTGTTTTAAAATATTATTTTGTAAATGTGGCAATGTTGTAGCATGTAAGAAATTTGTGACACGTTTTGGAGATCATAAAAGTGATCATCTTGTATTGTACTTTTTATCTTTCTTGGAAGGTAACTAGGGACTGGAAAATTTCGCGAATTCACATACTTGTAGGCTAGAATCAATTATACTATGCATACCAAGCCCCGTTTATTAGTTCATTGTCTGTTGTTCCACTGAGTAGCAGCTAGTGGACAAATAGTTGGGGCTTGAGTATGAATATTATAATGGATTATAGCCTACAGGTAATTAAATTCGCGAAATTTTCCAGTCCCTAGCTTCTATAATTCCCTTGCAATGATTTTGCATTACAGATTATTGAAAAATTCCATTATTATTTATGTCAAATAGTTTACTATGAATGTATCCTATGTATTGGCAAAGAGAAAATTTTGGTAATAAAACTTGAATAAACTGTAATAGCTGGAAAATAAAACTTCAAGAAAATTATATACCGCTCCTGCTTAAGGAGTGAATTTATTTAAGGTAGGACCACTAAAATTTATGAAACGTTAAATGCATAATCGAAAATTGCCTTTTATGCAATCGCGTTACGACTGTTGTTTTGTTGCGTACGTTTTTGTTGCGTGCCTCCTTTATTACTTGTTTTGTTTCTGAGTTGTGATAATTGTTCCGAAATGGGCGAGTGAGAAATACAATCAAGGTAATTTGGTTAGGAATTTAAATGTGCCAATAACGTACTAAGTCGATAACTGTAGCTTAGGTTACTATTACAAATTTTAATAGAATGCTTTTGTCTATTACTGATGCCTTTCCATTCGTTCAGAATTTTGTGTTGTACGTAAATACGCGCAAATTTGGTGTTTACATCAAGTTTGCAAAGTATGTTTGAACGTATTTTTTTTTAATGTCACGTTGTGATATTTCTTCGTATAAGTTTTGTCGTTGGTCTATCATGTGGCGAAAATATGTTTATTAGGTGTGAAATTGTATTTTTTAAAAGTTATTCACTGTCGTGTGATCCAATATTTAGATATACAAATACGTATAGTACAGGTGTTGCGCCAAGGAATTTCTCTACACGTTTAGTGAAGCACAAAATGTATGATATATATACTTGATACTTTGGTGGTCTTACTATTCTACGTAATTCCCAACAAAATTATAGTAAATGCAGTAAATAGAAACATTATTTAAGTAAGTTCAATAAACAAAATCTCCAAAGTTTTAAAGACATATACTATATTATGAAACTTAAATAGTAATTTAACCTCCCAGTCCAGGCATATCTTATGATTTCTACCCCGCCCCACCCACAAAAGTAGCTTTCAACCCTGACATCAAATCCTAACTGCGGTGTCCAACCTTTCATCAAAGTGGTTCCATAATTTATTTTTATTTGGTTGGTGTAACATCTGCGACATATTTACCTTTTTCTGGAAAATTTAGTGACTCGGCTGAACGCATGGGAGTGTCACCTCTCTCCTTGTTTGCTCACGCTACATGGTAAACGCCGACTGCGAGGGCGCACATGGCACCAGGCGTCACTGAAGCTCTCATCGGGCGAGGGTAACAGATCGACATCTGCACACTCCACTCCTCATCCCAACCCCCGGGTCTTGTCAAGCAGTGGGGACCCCGTCAATTGCTTGTCGGTGAGGCCGTCCAGTCGCGATCCAGAGCGAAGTGGCACCCCTTTGCAAATAGAAAGGCAACCACGTCGAAACGAACTGGGGAAATCCTCTGCCCGTCGTTAGAAGGACACCTATCATTTCCCGAGCTAACTGCTGTCACAGCGGACGGGATGTTTTCGACGTCTGCCGTTCCGTTCCAACCTGGTTTTCGAAACTTTCTGATGTACGCTGAACAGGTTTGACACGATAAACGCGAAACATTTTTGAACTGATTTTAACTCCAGACTGACGCGAACATAGAAGTCAGTAATCAAAAACAAAAACTGTTCTTCGATGGTGACGTGGGACCTAAGAGGCTAGGGTTCTCGCCTTCGCCCCTGCAGAGATAATCCGAACATATCCAATATATGAAACACAAAAATTCGACACAACGATTAAATATCGATTTTTATAGGTGCTAAGCAAAATTTGCCCTTGCGTTGCGTCTGGTTGCTCTTCATTGTAATTATATTCTCACATAATGCCATAGAAGAAGCATTTAACTTGCTATGCACTTGCGTTGCGCAGCGTCGGTGCAAACAGCAGGTGGCGATATTTAATCGGCCCCCAGACAAGAACAGAAAAGTGACGTTCCGGGAACTGGAATCAGTTCCCGTATTCAGGCAGAGAAGGGTACACGGGATTCTAGAACACGAGTGCGACTAATGAGGGGACTGGAAAACAATGGCATATATCGATACAGTAACTTATCTTGCCCCTGTACAATTGCTTCCAAAAACATGTAGACTTTTACTTCGTTTGCCAATTAATAACACGCTTGTAATGCTTCAAACTAATGACGCGCCAAAGTTGTCCCTGCGCCCAGGTGTAACTGTGAACTTCAGTGGCTAAATCATTAGAAATTATGAATAGAAAAATTTCTGTGCTATTGCGAGGTTTGTGTTTTCTGAATAGCACTGCTGTTTCCACGTGCTCGATCGTTTTATGCGAGAGAGTCAACATGTTTGGTTCTAAAATGAACAAGCGATGACCATTTCACCAGATTCGTAGCAATCATAACACAAAAATCCGTGACTAACCGCATGAGAACTTCTACCTTCGCAAACTGTCCAAATATATAGATGTCACAATTTCGATGATTCACGCCCAAGTGTCAGAATGTTACATGTTGGCGCCGGACACATGACACGAAAATAGAGTCAAATAATGGTATCTCATTGTATGTCTGCAAGTCAGTTTGTATGTTTTCTTTAATGTAAAGTTAACACAGGATCGGTATATTAAATTCGTCGTGATCTGTGAATTATTTGATCAACAAGACGGTATCATGCTATTCCCTGGTGTGAAAGCATAGTTATTCACAGTGGACATGATTTCTAAGGACTGCAGGCTTTTCGCTACGTTTTGGAAAAGAATCTCCACCTGACTACATGGGAGCTACGGTGGCCGAATGGTCAGGGCATTCGCACTCCCACCAACGCAATCGGGTTCGATTCCCGGCGGGGTAGGTTCCCGGATTTTCGAATGTGGGCCAGATGATGCTGTTGGTCGACAGGTATTCTCAGGAAACTCCCGTTTCTTCCGCCCTTTCAATGCGGTGCTGCTCCATACTGTGACACTCTGGTGTCACTATTTTGTATGAGTATATAAGTTTATGGTGCTATTATGGTATGTCAAGTGGATTACTATAACTATATAATATCTTGTACATATGTAAAACAAAGTGTTGAATGTTCGTGAGTGAACGCACGAAATTCTGTGGTTTGTTTATCAAGTAAGTGTGTTCGCAACTTGAAAGACTCGTTTTTGAAAGCAGACGGAACTTTGGCGAAAGAACTTTTTGTGTGATTTATTTGTTTTAAACGAGTAAGTGTGTGGGAATTTATGCCCTAAGTGTGTGGTGTAAAGCCCAGGGCGATGCGATGTTTAGTTTGTGTTCTACTTTGGTTTTTGTGTGACGCGTCTGGAGTCCTGTTGTTTGCACCGAGTCTATAGGACGTGAGCAGGAAGCGCTGTCAAAATCCGATGACGCTTCAACTGAGCTGGACTAGGGTCCGAGCAAGGTAGCCTTTCCCAGGCTAGAAAAGTGAAACTTGGATGTTTTGTTATGTTCCTGAAGGATGAGGAGTCCCAGATTTTAACCAAACGTATGGGTCAGCAATCCTTAGGGCCAAACATGGTTATAGTGGAAATAAAGACTATAAGGTGTGTTTAACATGTGGAAATTTAAGCTGGAAATAGCTATGGTAGTTGGACCTTGTGTCTAATTTTTTGGGTTGTTGAGAGCACTGGCCAATGAGAGTGAGGCAGTGTTTATCGTGCCTGAAGGCCATCGAGCCAGAGGGGTGGAAATCGGTCAGTTTTTAGTTGTTGGGGGCGGAGAGAACGACTTGAGCCCTGGCGGCGATCACTTGGGGAGTCAGCCGATGTTTACCGACATGTGTTTGTCGGCATTGCTGTACGCGAGTCGTGCAGTAAATTAGTGAATGTTACTTCGCGAGTGGTTTTGCTGTTTTCAGACGACATAAATAGAGAATTCGTGAATCGGCGAGGCGCTGTGTATGTGTATGGGAATCCTTCCTCTGATGCGGTCAAGAAGGGCGCGCCCACTACAAGGAATCTCCAGGAGGTGCTGCTAAGGGACATCATCACGAGGTTTCCCCAGAAGCCCACCAGTGATCAGCTGCATTACGAGGCCAATGATTAATTTCAAAACAAGCAAATTGTATGTATTGGAATATTTTTTTACTATTGTTTGTTTGAGACTGTTCGGGCAGAGTGTAAATGTTGTTGACACCATGGCTAAAGTACTGTTTATAGCGATTGTCCCATGGTTCCTTACTACGTTGTCAACGAGTAAATTGGGACACAGTCACAATATCGTGCCTAATTAAAAGACTCTTTTCGACCCCACGAAATTAAGGGTGTCTGACCCCATCATCCAGAAACTAAATTGTCGAACATTTAGAGAACGGATTACTCTTGCCTTTTTGAATGCCAACAGGTTAAAATTCTGGGAGATTGGACGAAGCCATCGGTAGCACGTGCGAAGAAAGAAGACAGGTTTATGGTCGGGCTCACCCACGCACTATGCAGGGAAAAGGACAAATGCATCAGGTCGTATACCACCAATATATGAGGGAAATGGTATTTAGGGCATGAATGTACAAGGGTATTTGTATTTCAGGATTAGTAATCCAGTAAAGCAGATTGCAAATAGCAGAATTGTTTCTCAACTGTTGACGACTGTAGTAAGTAATCTTTATGAACCACTTTTCGGCCTATTCAGTACACCGGCCTGGCATTTACAATATAGCTATTTCTATCAGTAGTTATCATGAGGCCAATGTGTTATGGGGGTTGGAAGTAGACCCAGGGTTGGTTCTGAGGAACGAGATTTGGGACTGCTGCGGGCCCTAGTTCAACAACACATTGTAGTTAAATATAGCCTCAGTACTAACCTCATGTCATCCTACACGATCGCTAGATGTTAAGCGCTGACCAAAATCTCTTACTCACTCCCTGACGACGTGGCCGCATTCGCTGATGTTTGCTGCGAGTTTGGGATGCGTTACTCCAAAGAGATCCACACCATTCTCTAGCTAGTATAGACTTCACAGTAAAAGTTTGCCTGATACCGATATTTATGTTCTGAGAAACATGCCCAACAGCTCCATTGTGCTGACACTTTAAACCATCCTGATGTCCTGAAAAAATTTAGCCTAGAAATTAAAGGTTTGCTTAGAGACACTTCTTAACGTCAAAACAATGGACATGCCAGACATGGGTCTCAGAAGAAAAATATCAGAATCAGGCAAACTTATTTTACAGACTATACCAGCAACAGACTGACTGGCCTCTCTTCGCCCATGACGTAAGTTGGTAGGACCCCAGCGGGACGTGGCGGACGATGTGTTGAATATCGCTTTCAGAACATCTGTGATTGGTCCACGTAATGGTAAATTGGACAATATGTTGTATATATATATGTATGTTTGTATATGCCATAATGGGGCTAGAATATTTATATTTAAAGTTAAAAAAATGTAATGTTTTTTATTCTTTACTGCAGATGTTGGTGAACCTCATAAAATTTTTGCTGTGTTTTTCAAAAATGTGTTTAAAATTGCATCATGTAGAGGTTTCTGCATTGTTGTTAACGTACCATTGCTGTAATGGCAGTATTATCTTGCTCTATTTATGAATGAGTTAAATTGTATTAGTTTCGTAGCTCGGATGTTCGGATTTTTTATGTATTAATTTTTGTAGTGGACACATTTAATGACTGAGTAACGTATGTTTAAAATTGCGTTATGTAGACGTTTCTGCATGGTTGTTATCGTACCATTGCCGTAATGGCAGGATTTTCTTGCTCTATTTATGCATGAGTTAAATTATATTAATTTCGTAGCTCGGATGTTCGGATTTTATATGCATAATTTTTTGTAGCGGACACATTTAATGACTGAGTAACGTATGTTAAAAAAGGGTGTTATTTGCAACAAATATTGCATACGTTTTCAAGAATCATAGTTCATAATAATAATAAGTGTATTTAGGGCTTTACTTCGAAAGAAAACTCTACGTTGCCCTAAATATACATCTATAACGAATTATTGCCTTAATTTTTACGAATATGTTTTCACATGGGATATTCTTGTTACTCGAAATAGAAGACTTCACAGTTCTTTGTATGTATTTCATGATGATGTATTAAATGCAGAAGTGTTTTTCTAAAGTTCTGTGCGAACTTTTGATTAAATTTAAAATAGTTGAGTCACGTTATTATCCCATTCACTCATGGCTGGAAATTATATACAGTATATTACATTAAATAAATTTTGTTCCTATATTATGAAAACAAAGACTTCAACGCTAATAATTTTCAAGTGTCCGTGATTCTTCACGACCGGGACTGGACAGTCGCACAGCAGAAGTTTGCGTTGCAGTAATCGCTAGTCTTTGTTTTGTCATACTTTTACTCTATTGGGTCGAACATAGGAACTTGATGTAGAAACACGGTTGTAATTAAGGGCACTGCCTATCGCGAGACCCTCAACAGACCGAAGATAGGGATTTACGTTAATTATTTTTTTCAGTGGGGATCAGTCGCATTTGACAATATCGCGTTCGGTCAGAAACAATTTCCTGTATTGAGGCGAGGTAAATAATACTGTAGATATAAAAATGCGGAAAAAAAAGTATATGAGTAGTGGTTTTAAAGTGGAAGGAATAAACATATTATTTGCTGACAGTTATCAGGACATTTTGAAAACATCCTTAATGACCTCCCTACCTACGCTTCAGATGCGTTGCAGAGAGTTACGGCTGTTCTTTGTTTAACGAGACTATTTACCGTGCATGGTATCTGCATATCTACGAAAAGACTACGCACTTAAAACTATGGCACTATAGTTTAAAAACTTCGGCACGTTTATCAGGAACATCATTTACACCTCCTCAAAATGGCCAAGAATGGGGTATTCCGGACCACCACATCTGTAAAAATAACAACCGGATTCGAAAAACACAACTATAGGAACAAGCCTTAGACTTTTAACTATGCTGCCTGCAAATAAAATAATGCAGTCACCGCTTAAAGTCCTATAGTAAAAGGATTATAGTAAAGCACTGCACGCCATCTGAGTAGCTTGCGCTGAGAGGCGATAATGTATTATATACGACGGTCAACTGTGCTGTTACTGCACCTGCCTCGCACACACAAACTCAGCCTATCTAGGGAGACCCCTTAAATTCCATAGTGCAGTATATGCTGCACAGATATGAACATATAGTTGTCATTTTTTGTATATATTATGTAGGCCTATAGTGCGACATGTATTGAGCCTCATTTTACATAATTCAACAAGTATTTTTCTACTCTTGCTCTCTACAGAGTTATTGGGTAGATCCTTTACTTCATGGGTAGTGACTGCTCTAAATGATTAAATAAGATATGCGATGAGAAAATATATGCCGACATCAGTAAGAAAGGACGTTTACATTTATCTGCCTTCCCTTCCTTTAATATTTTTGCCTTCCTTCTTTTGTGTGGTTCTATTAACAAAAATTATACTTTCGTTGCATTACGATAATTTCAGTTCTGTATGTAATGGCACGGGTGAATATTCGTAGTTCATCTATGCCCAGAAAGCAACGCATGATAAGCTCATCCTGGGCTTAGTTGGAGACGAAAGCGTAAATGAGAAAATGTTATACTCCGACACCTTACATGCACATTGTAGCTTAACTGCACGTAGAATGTCCCTTCTTGCGCACCGCGTCCCGGTATTATTTTATGTATGTTACCTTCAAGTAAACCTACTGTCAGGTTTACAGGATTTTAGCCTGCAGCCGTAATATGCAGGTCAGAATAGCAGTACAAAATTAAGTTAGGTATTTGTGAAGCGTAAGAGGGCAATAACCACAGTACTACATTGCCACATGCGTGAGTTCCCTGACTTGTAGGCTACCCAGCAAGAATATTTGAGAAATGAAGCAGTCAGCAGATGCTCATTAGCTGATTGTTGTTGAAGTCATGTAGGTCTGTATTAGATACATTTTTGTTATTGGCTCAGAGACTTCCCGATGTGTCAAATAAATCAAAGTAACACAAACACACAATTGTTGGAATTCTAACTTGTGCCCAAATGAAAACACGAATTTTTCAAGTCTCTACACATAGTGCATGTAAAATGTAATGGTTCAACATTTGGTTAATTACATTTTTGTATCCTATATACCCCAGGATTCACACTGTGAGCTCATTATGGGGTTGTTTCCGGAAATAATTTATATATAATTATATATATCGTTTACATAATTTTATACAATACTCAGGATAATATTCCACCCCCTGAGTTTAAGAGAAACAAATTTCGAACGAACACAAGTGGTCGAACAAAAACGGTCGAACACGTTATTGTTATATAATGGATTGTCATTCACAACGGGAAGAAAAACACGCGTTTTATTATTTCTCCGCTTTATCTCGCCTGCGTTTACAACGTAAACGTGAGAATTATGGCGTGGTAAAACATGATAGTATCTTTAGCCAGGTTTCTGCTTTATATTGCGTCTTTTTAAGTCGATACAAGGTTCTGTTTATGAATTCGCCACGACTTTCTTTGACAGTCTGCAGTATATTGAAAATAAGTCTGACAAAAAGTAATTTTCTGTACCACTGAGTCAGTTTTTGAAGAGTCCACATTGACTCGTTTCGCTCGACCTCCTTTTATACCTTCGCCCTTTTTCTTCTTTAATATTTTCGTTGGCGATGTTTTGAACGCGACCAGAGTAGCCATCCAATTACTGCGCGTTCCTCGAGAATTCGCGCCGTAAAAGAGGAAGAAAATAATTCACCGAAAAGGTGGAAAAATGCTGTGACGGGAAAATTCTCTCCTCTTTCCAAAAGTGGAAGAAGAATGGCCAGAGGATATCCGGGCAAAAATCTCACATAAGCCACGGGCGGCTATTCATCTCTGTAAACGACCTACGAGTACAATTCCAGTATTAAACTAATTTCTTCGTTATTTTTACGAACTTTTCTTACTGGTTATAAATTCTTAGGCAGATTTCCGAATAGGCGTCTACCTGGTTTGTTTATATTTAACTAAATAGATGAAATTGTAAAACTTATTTTTCGGTACTTCCGATTTGTATGACTGTCGGAACGGTAATTAAGACAGCATATGGGCACGTTTTCATGTGTCAGTAATTCAACTAACATTCAAGTTGTTAACTGAATCAGGGGGATTTTGTTAGTGATACATTGAATAACTAATATTTGGTTCTATTTTCGAAATGTTGAAAACCGGCCTGTTTAGAAATGAACGTGGCATAACCTTATGCCAGATGTACTTAAATATTTTATTTAAAATCAAATATAAAAAATATAATTTTAAAAAGGCGTTATTATACACTGTCTTACAAAATAAAATAATACCAAGCTTTGTTTACCTATCATCTAAGATTACTTCTTATTTTTATTGTTGAAAGCTGGAATTATATTCTGAGTGTGCTATTATGTAAATTTTAAAATGATACATTATATAAGAAAATTTAGGCCAGAATATTCTTGATTAACACAAGGAACTGAGTAACAACAGGAATCAAAACTGAACAATTAAATCCAGAGTGTTTTGCAAGAAAATAACACCAAGACAGTAAGTTCCGAGCAGTTCTATTTCTGGTATACTTTACTCTATAGAATAAGGTAAAACGAATCTTGGCAACACAGCGTCTCGATTGAAACATGCGTGGAAGCGTTTCCTAAGACTGCAATATTAGCTCGTAGGTATATTGAACATATGGTGTTATATTAATTTATTGGTGTTAAAGACATTCTATTCTCACTGACAGTCGTCGGACATTAAACAGAGATAAAATAAATTTTCAGTGAAAATTATCTGGGCAATACTATATATATATATATATATATATATATATATATATATATATATATATATATATATGTATATATATATATATATGTATATATATATGTATGTATGTATAATTTATTTATTTATTTAATTTAAAAAAAATATTACAGTGCCTGCCAAACAGTCTTATTAGACCACACCAGGAAGACACTACATTACAAAACAAAAAACACAAAACATAACAAATTAAGTTTCTTTGTAATTTTTGCAACAAACTCACAGTGCGTAAGTGCATTGTTATTTAAGAGCTGTCACTAATCGTGTTGTATTTTTCTTGATTTCTTCTTGATTCAAAATTTGGCAAGATTTATTTCATAGTACGTCAGTAGAGGTATACCTAATTACTTTGCCTTTCATTACGCACATTGTATTCTAAAATATTATGTACGGATATAAAATAAGCTAACTTAAAGCTTACGATAGTGATTGTCTGACCCCACGTAAAAAAAACTCAACCTAAAGTACCAATATAAATCAAAAATAGGAACCTAATTTTAAAAGTAAATTTTTCGAAACAACTAGGTCGTAGAGACAGAACTATTTGCTCACGAAATAAGGAACCAGAATAGAAGATTCCATAACTAATTGTGGGGAACTTACCAGCATTGGAGTGAAACTATTTCCGAAAACCATGGAAGCGCGTACTCAGTTTGTTCTGACTGGTGGTCGAACTGGGATTCTCTATAAACTGTTTGATTATTTAATTGTTAAATAATTTTGGTTTGTGTGGCATTGATTAGAGAATTCAAGCCGTGGTATTTGGGGTATTTGCAGAACACATCGGAACTGCCCTCCCAACAATGTTACATTAATTTTCGTGGCATGTAGCTGTTTTTATAAATGGGAATGTTGCGTTGATGCTAAAGAAAAAATTGTTTACTGCGAGCGGTAATTGGTTACGTAATGAGTCTTTTTTTTGCTAGTAAACTGCAAAAAGAATTTTTCTCTTATTGATATGTTTTATGTAGTAAACATAAAATGTTATTTTTAATTAAAGTTTTCATACTTTGAAGGAAATGCAACGAGTATTTAGAAGGTTAACTGAAGTACAACATGATGTATTAAATTAATGAAAAGTAAAGTTGTTTTGAAAGTGCACATTTTTAAGCTAACACAAAACTTTTTCAGGTAATTAATAATTAGCAGAATACTTTAAAACAACAAATTAATTTTAAGTTGATAAACACCAAATGCTTTCAACCTGCCAGATAACAGGCTTCAGATTCTCTTGAGAAGAAACAATGGTTATACGCGGGAAAGCGTGGTTTGTTTATTATGTTTTTAGATAAAATAACCATCTTTCCTTGTGAAAATGAAGCAATATTTTATTGAGATTTTTAATTCAATTGTTTCTTCTGGGTATGCAGACCAAACAGACGTAGAAAACGAAATTCTCTTACCACCGTTTTTGTAAGACGCTGAAATTTTTCAACTTCATATTGCAAAACAATAATTCCGTGTGAACAACAATATATCATGACAATCGAAGCGTTGGTCTGTAATTTGTCTAAAATAATTTGCATTAATTACGGTGTTAACAAACGTAAGATCATACGGTATAATTTTTTATTTATATTTATCTAATTCTCTGTAGGGCAATTGCATGCAGTGTGATAGTTGTTCTCCGAGTGATAGGAGATAGCACGGTTTTGCACTTTAACGAATGCAGTCAACAATACATTCCCGAACTAATCACATGATATCTTACTAGTACATTTATGTGAATTGGTCAGTTTAACGGGGAGATTAATATCGCCAAAAGAGAAAAGCATTACTTGGTGTGAGCACCAAGCAAATTTTGTTTTTGTTTTGACTTCACGTTTCTGGTGTATTGAATTTTTTTATCATGAGTCTGTATTCGTGCTTGCTGTTGCGATCGTACCGCCAAATAAACTTGCCCTTTGAAAACATAAACTCAGTTAGGTGGAGGAGTGGTAAGTTATTTAACTCGCATTCCGTGGTACAGGATTGCATTGTTTTTTCCGGTCATTGTGATTTCTGTGGTTTTCTATAGTTTTCCGCAATCCATCTCTCTGTTATCAGAATCATTCCTTAAATTCGCCAGTTCGTTCTGTAATGAACACGCTGTCGACGAGAAGTTAATGAAAGTTAGTTAAACGTCTTAAGCATTATAATTTTTATATAACTAAACGATACGAAGTTTGATGTGTCAACATTTTTGGTTTTTAAATTACTTTTCAATAGTAAAGTTTAATTTTATGAACTTCACGTATTTCGCTCTAACTTAAGTAGGCCTACGTAACGAAAATTAGTTTTGTTTTTGTTAAAAGATTTAAACACTCAGTTTAATAGCAAAGAGTGTGATTTGCCACAGGCAAAGTTGATTATTAGCTAGGCTGTAACGTAGTTTGTACGTGTCGTGAGGATCTTTTTTTGTATTTGCTTCTTTAACTTGTGAATTTTAATAATGAGGCACCGACATAGACAGTTCGTTACTCAGCTGAGGCGTGTCAAATAACAACCGTCAAATAATAAAAATGCAACATGATACATTGCTCTCGAAATAATTTTGGTAGAGATTTCGTCCTCCTCCGTACTCGGTATGTTGTATCGGCTTTCAATTCAATGCCTCTGTGAGTCGTGAAAACAATTCAGCCTAGGAAGACAAAATTTTCTTAAGTAACTCGTAATAGTATGTATATATTTTCTAATATCGTTTCAACATAAAATTTTCTTCGAAACATAAAGCATTAAAAACACCAGTAAAATGTTTTGATGAAACATTTTCGGCGCTAAATTGTCGCGTAAATAATAATAATAATTTATATATTTACTAGCTGTCCATTTGCGGCTTCGCCCGCGTGTACTATAGAAAAGAGTAACTAAATTTTAATAACGTATTAATTGATGGTGTTACTATATTCTCTGTATATCTTTATAACAACAAACACAAAAAGCTTTATCCAGTCCACTACGCTGAGGGTACTTTAATTGCAGAACATCTTTGTTTTTAATTCACCTTTATTTCTCTACAAAATAGATACCCGGCCGCGGCTTTGCCCGCGTGAAATTATGTAATACAAACAGTAACTCCGGATAAAATATGTGATGAAGGCATTTAACAGCTAGCGTACTCAATAACAGTGAAATATAAATTGTCGTAGCTCAGTGAAAAAAAAAGAAACGCAATATGCTCGTATGATGTCATGTCATGTCCCATCGCAAAGACTTGCACAGGATACGAACCCGTAACCCCACCCCTCCCACACCACAAACTTTGTACAGTACCCGAGTGAATACTTAAAGGCAGGCCGTAATAATACTTTCGTATTGTTACGGTGTCGCAATCCCGCGGCGTCGGTGGCGTCGCGGAAGAGTAGGAAGACGATTGCACAACCCCGCGGCGTCAGTGGCGTCGCAGGACGGCAGTAAGTGGGTGCTGGGTAATCAACAAGTCACCAAAAAGTGGCGGATTGCGGCAACAGTGGTATCCCAGGAATCCGATGACTCGAGGAGTTAAGTGGGT
>PNEQ01014404.1:0-11245 GCA_003012365.1 Medauroidea extradentata
AAATGGACATATACCTTCATCAATGACTAAGTTTTCTGATGGAGCGAAATTTTTCTTACATTTATCTACAAATGCATTGAAGAAAGGCCTCAGTTTATGAAGAGGGTCATGTCCCGGCTCTCCCCTAGATATGTAGGTGGCATTATTGTTCAAATGTAGCATAAACAATATGGCTGAAAACCTGTCTCGTGATAGCAAATGGCTTGCAAATCCTGTCTGTAGAAACGGGTTCGTCGACCAGTAATCACTTATCTTTGGAAGTTTCACGACACATGTGCAAAATGATAGAAAAAAATAATAAATTTCATGCAACGTCACTGTACTCCATTTATGCCAAAGTGAATTCTTTTTCAATTTATTTTGTCGTTTCAACTTGTCAATAGTCGAAGATGCATACCTGTTGGTTTCAGAATTTATAGTTTTAATCATGTCAGAGTCACAGAAAGCACTGAAACAATCCAACTCGCTACTGTTCTCATCTAAAGGCGCTGTCACCCCTGTAGTTTCTCCAAAAACCGGAAGTTCAGGCTGGTTGTCGAGGTCAGACCAACCAGGATCCCTTGTGTTTTCTGCTGGGATCAGCAGTGGTTGGTCCTCATCTGGAGGGACGGGGAAGAAAATATATATTTAGATAACAGGAAAACTTCTCATACTTTTATGAGGAATGCAGATTTTTTTATTTATACATATTTATATTTATGTAGACATTTTATGTGCCCCCGAACAGCACAAGGCCTTATTAGAGAAACATGGGGAAGTGGGGAAGGAGTCGGCCAGGACCTGTTGAAGGAACCGTCCCAACATTTACCTGAAGTGATTTCGTAAAACCATGAAAAACCGAAATTAGAATGGCCGGAACAGGGGATCGAACCCAAGTCCTCCCTAATGCGAGGCGAGTGTTTTACCACTGCTACACCGTGCTTGATTTATGATACAGGATTAATTTTAATTTAGGATTCTGTCATTTACTCTGATCTCATTTATCTTTCTTGCGATTCACAACTGTACAATTGCAATTAGAGGAAGTGAAACAGTGAACGAAAACTGCACCTACAATGTTCCCACTTACAAGTAATGGATGAGAGTAGACTATGCTTGTCAGTGCCAGCTGCCCAACCGGAGGAACTAGCTTGACATTCCAGTAAAATAGAAAAAATTTATGAGGTGATATGAAATTGTGAGGATAGATGGCAGAATGCAAGTGCGTGGGGAAAAAAGACTACCCTGAGAAAACTATCTAAACACTGGCAATGTTCACTACAGCAAAAATCGTTTATTTCTCATTTTTGCTGAAATTAGAATCTGGGCTGTTGTATGACGAGAGGCTATCACTCAACCCTAAAAATGTGCGAAATATTTCAATTACATTTTTGAACAATAATAAAAAATTACAATTCTACTGCTAAATTTCACACATATATATGTATGACATTTTTGGACACTGTGGATCATTATATAACTTCAGATCATGAGCTGTGGATATCGTACAAAGATACTAAAAAAAAAAAAGTAGTGAAATTGTTTTGACATAGGCCTACAGGGCGTGAAAATAGTGCAGTTGTTTCTTGGGTGTACTCTCATTGTCAATTTTTCACACTTATATTCATAATTTGGTTTTTTACAAGTTGGTGTTTGTGGGTAGTAGAGTGACAATGTAAGTTACAAACGATAACCGATTTACTGCCCTAGGTTTTTTTTTTATCAAAGACTCACATATAGTTTTGAGAAAAAAAAAGTTGGTTCTTAGTAAAATATACTATACAAACTTTACTCAACTTACCCAAACCTTCATTTTCTACATATGGAACATCTGTATCGACTGCTTCATTTTGTACTTCATCGCTGCTCTCACCTTCTAATAAATAAAAAAGAAAAACCATGAACACATATTCAGTTACGTTATAAAAATATACCACGAAAGATATTCAGAACACAGAGACAGACACATACATATAAATGTGTATGCATATAACAAAATAATGTAAGACACATACCTAATTCTATTTCTTCGGGTTCGTAGTTCGGATCTCCGTCGCTGTCAGTCAATTCAGATCCAGAACTTAGTTCTTCCAACAACCCGTAAATTTCTTTTTCAGTGAGCACCTTTGTCCTTTTAGAAGCCATAACTCATTATGAAAACTCATGTGACAGCAATGGTTTATAACTGAAAACACGCGTGAAACTGATCTAGAATGTCCACATTAATATAAACGTATCATTACTGAATAATTCAGCATAATACTGCTATCTGTTGGCGCTGCTGTAAACATCAAGAAAAAAAAAATTATCTGTAAAGTACTGCTATCTAACGGTACCATAAGAAAATAAACGGGAAAAACTATCAATTCTGGCGTTTGATAGTCTTATAAAACCTTTGTTCCCGTAATGGACAAAATATGGCTCCTAATATAAAATATGCGCGCATTTGACTCCTTTCCTTTCCTGTCTTGTTAACCTCTCTCCGAGTACTACAGCTTCTATCTCGCGGTAATAATACAAACTACAAACTCCCATCGCTTCTACAAGTGAACGATGCCTGTATACAATGCGAGAAACGTCGATAACAGCAATGAAAAGTGCGGCCCGTACAAGATACGGGCATCGTACGCTACAGGATATTCGGGTGCTCGTATTACGTACGGGCATAGAGTTCAAAGTGTTAAATGTGCTTTCCTGTTCCAATTGTGTAGGTGGTTTTATATGCATCATTAACTGTTTAGTTACTAGAAAATTTATTTAAACAACCACTGAACAGTAGATATGACCAACCCTTGTCCCAAGAAAATTAGAAAACCGAGATTCTGAGTCTTGTCACGAGTGAATAGCCCGACTTCCACAGTGTTTAACAGAAAAATAAGGAAAGAGGTTGTTGAAATTGAAATTTATATCAATGGACAGAAGTCTTACGATCAAAAGTACACCATTGAACAGTAGATGTGCTGCCCGACCAGTGTTAAAAAAAAATGAAAAAACTTATTTTCCGAGTCATCTCATGAGCGAATAGCCTGACTTCCGTAGTGTGTAACGGAAATAGGTACATGTAAGGAAAGGGATTGTTGAATTATAAATTTATATCAATAATACACACATAACACATACCCCAAAATTATTACCTTTCCTAGAATAGATAACCCATGGAAACTCTGGTTTCTAACTTTCTATTCACACTTGATTATAAAGTTTTTTTTGTTCCGTCAGACAGCCTACAATTACAGTATGTCAAACACTTTTCAACATTAACATAAACTTTAATATAATAGCATATGTCCACTAACTCAACACTACGGCACAGCACTGGGAGTAAACATGCTTGACACGACGTGAAGATTTTTTGTTTTCTAATTCGCCTCAGAAGGACTCAGCAGGATCTCTGAGGATATAAACACAGGAATAGGCATACCTTCAAAAATACTGTATTTACAATACGTATTTAAATGTGGTTATTTTTCAAAATCCCAGGTTCTGTCAAAATTTAGAGCACTGCCTATTTTGTAATGTATTTTTTGAAGACAAAAGTGACACTGGCAAGCTAAAGCAACTTTCGGACACAGTGTCAACCACTTTAACAGCAATTAAAATTGAAAATGTCTATTTCTGTTCGCACTGTCCTCCTAGACTTTCACGTAAACTTCCATTCAGGGTTGGATCAGTAGAATATTGCGTGTAAAAATGTAATGTAGAATATATAATAAATTGCAATATTCTACATTACATTTTTTGAAAACTGCATATATGGTGTGCTTGTATTAAGTGTAAAACAATTTCTGTAATACTCTGTGTGCTCCTTTATAATATTTTTTTATGTTTGCAGGAACGTCCGTGGATCAATCCATCCAAGAAGTTGGTTGAGAAAGCTTTGGAAAAGTGGAAAGTGTCTCAGTTGCGTGCTGACAACACCTCTGCTGTAACTATCTTGTTGAACCCTTGTGGCCCTCCCCGTGGTCAGGTGAGAAGCTACACACACCATATATCACTGGGGGAAGAAATTGTTATGCAGGGGGTGTTTTGTTTTGCACACAGTTGGAAAAATATAGGTATTCAGTAAAGGAATTTACGTAGTTAAAAGAAGTAGATCTTAAAACTGTACTAATGAATTTGGCAGTATGTTTCCCAAAAGTTAAATGTACACATTATGAAGGTTACTGCCTAAGTACAGTAAATAGAAATACACTTAAATTTTGTATTTTTGGCTTTATGGTTTATTCCAAATTTTGTATTTTTGGCTATATGGTTTATTTCAAAGGCAATGGTAAAATGGTTCAATTCCTAATATAGTCAATCTCATACAAGTATTCCAAATTTTGACAGTTAATTCTGAAAAGTGTGCTTGTAAACAGGATTGAGGAGACCATGCAATTCCAGGAAGCCAGGTATGTTTAAAGCTCCAAACAATGGAACTGCCAAATACATTTCTCAGAAGAGAATTGTCAAAATGTACCGTATTTGTCGGCATATAGGACGACCCCGCATATAAGACGAGTCATGGTTTTGAAGGTACAAAATCTTGAAAAAAAGTAAATTACTAATTTTGATATTCCCGACAGAAAAATATTTTTTTCCTTCGCCAGAAGCATTAAAAATTTAGTTTAAATAGGTATTTTCAATGCATTTATTACTGTCATATAAACATCATAGTAGACACATAAACAAATAATATTGGCTACTACTGCCCTCCGGGCGCCCAAGAGCCAAGGAAATGCACGGCAGCGGCCGACTTGCCAGCAGCTGTGTGCGACTTGGCAACGCCGTACTGAGGCACGCCGCACGCTACATGGCAATGCCGAGCTACAACAGCTGCTTGCATGGTCATTGCATTCCTGTGCACTGTTGTCTGCCGGCCTAGCACTAAACAGTAGACACATGAATGTGTGGCATGGTACCTAGATCCTTGTTTTTTCCACCCGAGAGTTTTGTGCTTACGAGACAAATTATGTAAGCATGCGAACTTAGATACTTGTTTTCTCCGCCCGAGAATTGTATCCTGGCGAGATAAAGTATCTCGGCACGCGCTCCAGCTGCATTGATCGCCGCTTCGCTGCGAGGAAGTGTCCTTTATTATGAATGACGCTCACCAAAATTTTATTTAAAAAAATGGGGCACTCGTTTTTATTGGCGACGAAAAACGCAATTCCTTGAAACATCATACAAGTCCACAGCTTAGCTTTCAAACGATTTTTGGTTACCAAAAATTTGTGCACCTTCATATAAGACGAGTAGCAATTTTTTAAGGTCAAAAATTGTGAAAATAGTAGTCTTATATGCTGCAAATATGGTAGATAGGTTACATGAAACAGACTATAGGTAAATAGAGAGGGGGCAGAAATAGGCAGTTAGGCTACTAAGATAATTACAATATTTAGATAGAATTTTGCGCATTCTTACTGAATAGTAGTTAATGGATTTAATTAAGTAAACCGAAATGAATATATGCGACACCTTTTTTTCACCTGATAAATGCCATTGGTAGATGGTAAGCAGGATTTTTAACTATAGTAGTACACTAGACGTCAGATTTTACGAATACTCACGGTTCCTCTCATCACATTCATAAAATCAATATCAGCCTATTTTGCCACTCAGCCCCCAACTCCGCCACAAAATTTTTTTTGCAACGTGCCTCTAGTCGGGCCCTAATTTTTATAGCGTTTTGCAGGAAATTAATTAATGTAATAATAAGAAACAAAAATTGATAGCCATAGCCAGGCATTTTTCGATCAAAAACAACCACTGAACAGTAGATATGACCAACCCTTGTCCCAAAAAAAATTAGAAAACCGAGATTCTGAGTCTTCTCACAAGCGAGTAGCCCGACTTCCATAGTGTGTAACAGAAATATAATAAAGGGTTTGTTGAATTATAAATTTATATCAATAAACAGACGTCTTACGATCAAAACCACATCATTGAACAGTAGATATGACTGATCCTTGTCAAAAGAGAGAGGGAAAGAAAAAACAGACAATATATTAAATAAAATACATAATAATTTACACAGACAGACAAAGGTCGTCAGAAAAAAATATATGTGGAATTTGTAACTACAATCTCTTGTTGTCACTAAATCAAATTTTAAAGCACTGGTGCACATATCTATTAGGCATGCATTACTAGCCAGCACAATGCTCATGTAAATTATGTACCATAGTGAGAAGAAAAAAGCATATGTATTTATTCATTGTACTGTTTTATATAACTTGGTACTAATTAAAATTTTCAAAACAATCCCTCAATATTTGATATTATGTTAATTAGTAAAGAAAACTTACAAATGATTGATTGTATGCGAACATAGGTAGAAGTAGCGTACAGTGAGGTCTATCCAAAAACGCTACTTTGTGACATTCTTACTTAAAATCGTTGAATATTATACATACAGTAAGTGTATGTGGTTGCAAGGAATCACTTTCACAGCCAGTATATTGTGTAAAAATTAATTAGGAGTTCCGGGATTACGCAATACACGAATGTCTAATTTATTTCCAAAGTTTGACATACCCATGGTGGAGACAAATGTTTCTACGTATGGCTGATAGGTAGCACTGTTATCGTGCTCTTATGTGAAATACACATTTTACGAAATGCAGTAATGCACTGTTCAAGCAGATTACGTGTCAAGTTAATTGTTTTAAGTACGTACAGTGTTAACCCAGTATAGAAAAAAATAATTTCATGCTATTATTTATGGGGTTCATGTAAGAACGTAACCACAGTCTGACGAGAGAGATAAGACTTAGATGCATGGAGAAATAGTCTGGAAGAAGGCCGTACTACAGTTAAATGAACATATGTGCATGCGCCGGGACAATGCATCAGTAATAGATGCTAATACGTTGTAGAGGTGGAGGGAGTAGGCCGGCTTGGCACGGGCGGCGGCGCTGCGTGGTTTTCAAACTGTTACTACCACTTTTTTTACGGATTTTTACCATTTTTGTTTTATTTTTAATACAGTTGTGACTTGCCAAGTAATACTGTAACTGCAACCCAACAACTCATATTTTAGCACCGTGAATTGAATAGCTTATTTCTGAGAGTGTATTCGTAAAATAGCTACCTTTGTTAAATCCAAGGTTCTTAAAATTGGGGATCTAGTGTACATCAAACAACGTCTTAAAAATACAAGAATTATAGTGCAGATTGAATGCCGCGGCACTCTGCAGCCATCGATAGTATAATAAATGAAACAGAAGTGATGCACTCTATCGGCAGTTGATGGGGACATAATGGAAAATATCAGCCGTGTTGTGCTTCTTAAAAAAGTTAAGTATTTTAATGCAGTTTTACGTAACTGTTTTTCCTTACGATTTTTATCACAATATCTACTACGAAACTTGTGATCTTAAGGCAGTGTGTCTAAAACTGTGCTGTGAATTTTCAGTTAAAACTATTGCGCAACACGTAGTTAAAATCATGGACAGTGTTTTGTTATTTGGATTCTGTCGAGCAAATGTTTTAAATGGAATTTACTGTTCCATGTTAAGTGAAATATGTAAGTCTTGCTTATATTTCTGTGCGCAGTTATAAATAACAATCAGCTTTCAAAGATACAATTTAAGTTCTGTTTGGGTAAGGACATGTGATGGCCACAACAAATTATCCATTGAAAAAAGAACATATACTAGGTGTAAGTGTTGGTACCGCACAAGCTATGTGTTTCCAGTCAACTGTCAAGCTCGCTCATCACTGGCACAGCACACAAAAAATTTAGGAGTTCAAACTAATTGTGTTAAATGAAATTTAAAATTAGCCTGTGTTTGTTAAGCGTTATTTTTTTTAAAGAAATGTCCGCAAATTACGGGAGATTGTAACGAAAGGTAAGGGAAGTAGGCTTTATGTCTCATCGACAGTGAGGTTATCAGAGACAGTGACACGTAACTTGACACAATGAAAGGAACTGGGAGGGGAATGGACCATTGCCTTTATTGAGGTCAAGCTCTCTTATTTCCAATTTTTTAGCAATACAGTAATAATTTATTATGCCTAAATGAGAGTGATATCAAAAATCTGTCTGTCAGTTTTGTTTAAGATTGTCTTCTCCATGTTGGCTAATTTTTTCAAGGCAGTAAATAATATAGTTTTAGCTAATTATGTAATTAACAAAATTCTGGTTAGTTACCTTTTTAGTCTAAACAGGATAATTTCTTGCTTTGTCAGGGCCGCAGTTGTCGAATGGTCATACAATTCGCCTCCCACCAGTTTTACTTGGGGCTCTCCCGTTTCTCCCACCCCTTCATTTCGGTGCTGCTCCATACTCACCTCATGTCATTCCTCACCAGCGCTAAATACCTCCATGTTAACCACTGACCAAACTTTCTTTCTTTCTTCTCTCTCTCTCTTCGTCTCTCTCTTGCTTTAAAAAAATTAGCATGGCAGCAGAAACCATTTTAAACAAAACTACCAGACAGATTTTTGATAACTGCTATAGGTTTTAAAAAAATAATAATTATCGCAAAAATAGCAGAAACTAAAGAATATGGCCTTAAGGAATCATCCCAGTTTTTCCTAGGAGTGATTTAGGGAAACCATGGAAAATCTAAATCACAATAGCCGGAGATTGAACCCAGATCATCCAACGTTTTACCATTACTCCGCATGAATTGGAGCATAAGAGTACAGTAGTATTATTTGTTATCTCTGCAGGATGGTGTGTTCAATTATATTTTCTTATTTGAAATAACTAAGAAAGAATCTCAGGACTGAGAAAAGGTTGCCAGTCTGGTTAAAAGGTTTACAAATGTAATATTGAGTGGAGAATATGTTCAGATGAAGAATTTCATACTTACACTTTCTGGGAACCACTAACAACATTGGATGTTGCCAAGGCAGATGCTCCTGCTAAGTATATATACTCAGAAAGTGTCATCTCGTGAAAATATTGGAAAACCTACATTTTGCAGTCAGCAAAAGCTATGCTTTTACTTCCCCACGGCAGCGTTGCACTATAAAAAGCATTTTGCAATTTAAATTTCATAAAAACTGCACACAGGTCATCACTGGACTCTTCAGTGTTAATTGCTCATAAGCACACATCATAAAAGGAAAAAAACTGTCTTTTGTCAATCAACAAATTAAATGAGAAAGACAAGTCATTTGTTTAAATAGTATTGACACTCCATAATTTTTTTGTGAACAAAGAATTAACATGACTCTGAGTTGCGTGGGGGCCAAATGAAGAGAGACTGTGTTCAGGGGAAGGTTTAAGAATACCCATAGGCGCCAGTTTCGCAGTTTTAGCTCGGCGAAACACGAGTACGAGACGTCTTTCTCAGGTCGTGGCCGACGACCATGTGGCTGCCCCCAAGCAGTGTCACTGATGTTGGTGATTTTGAGCCTGGCGTCGTATACTTACATATACACAACTAGCCCCTGTTTAGGCCAGGGCCACGTCTCTTTAACACTGAAATGTACGAAAGTTACTGAGTTCAGACCAAGTCATGATAGAGGAATGAAAAACGGTATTGAGATAATGAATTTAATAGTACGAGAAGTAGTACAGAGTTCTTACAACTATTACCACGGTAAAAATGGCGGTTCGGCCCCTGGACGGAAGAAGTGTTGATATTACGGAAATGTTACACTTAAACCTATACAAAGTCCAGGAGCAGCGCAAGAGCAGTTCTCCCGCACGTGTGCAGTGCTCGGTGGTCAGACGAACAAGCCCTGCTTCTGGGAGATGGCGTGCAGAGGGCACAGCATCTCCCGCCAAAACACAACGAAATGAGATATAGTGGTGATGGTGTACAAATGAAATACACTAGATGCAATTAATAATTAAAACATATTACATTATTGAAGACACTAGCAAATTTAAAACAACCATAATAATCAAATTACAAAACCTGACAACTGCCTTAATTAAAATGAAATAAATTATCATGGTATCTCTGCCTGTCCATTTCTTATAAAGTAACACATGTCTCTAATTAATAATGTTTCTGGGTGAACTACATTTAAATACAATACTAATACAGAGAATTTGACTATGCAAGGTTGCCAACTTGGGCAAGCCTATTATTCCCAGAGGGGTGTGGGGTGCAGGGTCGCACTGCACTGGGCCCGTTCTTAAACCCTGATTGGGTGCACTAGTGCGAGGCCTTGTCGCTCACATTGTACACATTCGCGCACTTCCACTCACCTTTATTGTTGTCTGAGGTGCTCCAGGAGATATACAAATTAGCGGCCGGTAATTAGTATATTCACATATTTTGTACCTGATGCCAGGGTAGTGGGCGATATGTAGCAGGACAAACGGTCTGAGAAAGATACGTGGACGTCTGGTTCACGTCAGAATATTATATAACAGATTGTAGTTTCTTATTGTATTTACCATATATTAATTGAATGCCAAAAATGGTTTTTTAGCAACTTTTAGTGCTTCATCAGTTTTCAACACTTCAGGGTTATAGATATTGCTTTAAAAGTTTTGTAATTATTATGATTTTTGTGGCAATGTGGCAGTACGATAGACCATTCCATGCAATTGTTTCTGCAAGTATGTATTTTGAAACTTAGGTGATCATTGGGGGATTTTTTTTAGTTTATTTAAGAATTTTTTTAGTATCCGGCAACAGGTATGTTGGCAGCCCTGCTCTAGATTAAAGTGACAACATGAGGGATGTCTTGTATCCGTAGTCATCTTATATTAAGGTGGATTGTGTCTCGAGTTAAACTGATTCATACAGGTATTTGAAATACTTTAACTGGTTTCTTTATTAACTTTTATTTTCAGGTTCGAGCTACTGTTTGTGCAGTTCATGAAGCCTTGAATCTCTCTATCGGCATTCATACTGTATATCTTTTCAGCTGGGAGCATCATTCATTTGTCAAATGTGTGAATCCATTATGTGTGTGTCTCATCACAGTGCACTTTTATGTGTCCTGTCTCAAAGCACTTGTAAAACTAACAATATTTGAAGGGGACTGTAAACAAACTACTGTCAGTGAACCAAATTTGCCTACTTACAGTTTTGTAAGAATTAGCACTTACTATTGCACGTAGTAAAATTCTATTCTTAAAATACCTATGACATTATACCTCCATTTCAAATTGTTGTAGGCAGTTAGAACCAATTTTTCTTTTAGGTAAGTAAGGCTATAATGAGCGAGGACTGGCTGTAATTTTTTTATGTCAAATAGTATTTCAAGAGCATAATTAGTTGGTTCCTTGTATCTCTAAGTTGATACCTATCAGTAGGGACATGCATCTATCACATTTGCGATAAAGCTAATTTTTATGAGAATTCAGACA
>PNEQ01014404.1:11345-29387 GCA_003012365.1 Medauroidea extradentata
TTGCAATACAGTGAGATTGTATTTATTAAAAGTTTCAATGCATTTGTAATGTTTATATCGAGGGATAGATTGTTTGTTCTTCAAGAGTCGCAAGGAGAAGAAAATATTTCATTGTAATTTGTTTTCTTGTGGTTTTCCCTTGCATTTCTCTTACGTTACATCAGGGGTAACTTCAGTTGCTTCTGTGCAATAGCAAATTTAACAGTGCAACTTGTTTCAGTATCATTCATATGCAGAAATATGCCGAAACCGAACTGCGTGTGTCCAAATTCTCTGAATATGGACTGTATAAGTGTTTTTTTGCCACTGTAACATGTCAATTTCATGGGTGTGAAAAGTCGCATGTACAAAAAAAAGTTAATAGGGACAAGGATGAATGTCTCGCAGAACAACAAGCTGAAACTGTAGCGAATCGACAGGCATCTATAGTATTGTCTTTTAGGGAAACAAAATGCAAAAATGGTATTTTTCTTGTCTATATTTGAAAGAAAAATTATATAATTTTAGTTTTAATGTTCATATACAAATTGATTGAAACAGAAAATAACACCACTTTTGGCTGAAAATAACATCACTTTTAGCTTAAAATAACCCCACTTTTTGACATCAAATAAAACCACAGATGCGTGTCTCTACCTATCAGGAACGAATCTAGGCTTTCCATCGCTCGGGGCAAGATTTGTCTGTCAGTCCAATCAACCCAACAGTAATAAATGCATCTTGCATACGTTGTTTTGTGCGGGTGAAAATAACAGTATCAAATTTTAGTACAAATATATAAAACCTGTACTTACTAGCTACCATTAGCAGTGTTTTAGTGTGCATTATAATTATAAATACTGTATTTGTATCATTATATAGTGTTCAAGGTTAATAAAAATATAAAACTGGTTAAATTCTAATTATTGGTACTTACTGTATCTTTTTGACGCTCATTTACAGTTCATTCCCAAGTAAAAATTTTGGGCACCACTAGCGCCCCCTCTAACCTGGCGCCCATGGCAGTCTACACCTCCCCCATAGATCCACCCCTGATACTGATGTATGTTAGCATTAAGCAAGATTACATATACTGTTCTGTTGTTTACGATAAACATGTGATTACTTATAAACATTGCAAATTATGTACAAAATTTTGTGTAAATCAGCACATGCTTTACATTCACATATTTAATGAATGCTGTACCTGTTGCCAGGTCTTGGTAAGTCAACTGGAGGTTCCAGTCGCACCTATATCTCTCCGTCCTAACCCTGACAACGGCCTTATCCCAGGACAGGTGGTGCTGCAGCCAGCAGCCAATGGTTCTGAAGACCTACATGATTGTAACAGCAATGTCACATCCGTAGATTATTCAGAAATTCCTGAAGTAGTTACATTTACCAGGCATGCAATTGTATCATCTGGTATGGAATATGAAGATACTAGTGAAGTAGAACTACTTGAGGAATTTGGAGTGGGTGAGTTGCCATGCGGAAAATCCAGAATGTTGCCAAAGAGTGCGAAAACAAAATCTGACACACGTGACCGTAGTGGAGCGAAGAAAGTGTCAAATTACGTGTTTTTTCAAGATGGTGGCGCAAAAAATGGAAAACCAACATCGTGTAGCTCGAAAGAGTCTGGTAATGGTCAGACTTGTTTAGATACCATAAGCAAAAATGGGAGGGTAGTAGCATCTGCTAGAGAGCTTCCGACAAAGTGTTTTGTGTTCAGGTTGTCTGATCGATTCTTTACGTACGCATCACCTTTTCATCGGACTCAGGTGGGGAAAAAAAATAATGGTGAGGTTGATGGAAGACCCGTTCGTAGATTATCAGATGGCATGCTGGAACGAAAGTTGTTGGGCCATGATTTCTCGCCAGATAAGGCTAATTGCAGGGAGTTGGGGGTCAGCCGCAACCGTAGGTCATCGGAAGGTGCGGTACGTCATAATTCAGTCTCTAATCATTCTGACGAAAATGATATTAACAAACTTAACCCCAAGCACTGCAAGAAGTCTTCAGAGAGCTCGCCAGGAAACTCATGTCGTTCTCAAGGTGGTCAACAAAAATCTAGCAAAGCAGAAAATCATTTGCTTGATGAAGAGAACTATAAAGTTACAAAGTCTACCAAAGTACCATCCTCAACAGCAAGAAGTGATCGTACGTTGCGATCAAATGTCCCAACTCGTACCCTTCTCTCGAGAAATGTTAATGCAAACTCTGTCAAGAAATCAGTGGCACAGGATGTTAAAAACAAGCGTGGTCTTTCGCCAAGTGTGAAGATGAAAAATAATGAATCACGTAGTGGAGTGAAAGAGATTCCCCGTACTTCATCACCGTTGCGAAAAAGGTTGAGGTCAAGTGACTGTAGCACAGTTCGACCTATGGTGACAAGAAGCCAGGCAAACAGAAGACACTCCAAATAGTGAAGTACTATGAAATACATAGTTTGTTTATCGAAGAACTGTTATGGTATCAGGTAGGGGTTGGAACCCGTGAAAAAGAGAGGACGATAATTGTCTGTATGTGTAAGGTTCTTAAGCATTTTACAAATTAATGACATTTTAACATTTTTATAGTGCTGATTCCAAGATGGTGTTATATAATTATGTAAAAAAAAAAGAATTATGAAAAGAAAAAAATTTAAACAAAGTAATGCCTACAGTTTTATAGTAGGTAGTTTTCGGATGTTAATATGAATACTATATGTAGTTCTACAGTATTTTAATTTCAAAAGGTTTTTTATCTTTAAACGACAGTGCTTTAGTAAAATGGCCAAAGATTGAATTACTACTAAGTTTGTTTTGAAGAGTTTTAGCATTTATAGTTTTACGTGAATTTTTATTACTGTATGTGGAAGACGTATGATTCTGTTCTTTGAGATTTAGGAGTATTTATGTGACATATGTACATGATTATAATTTAATTTATACTTTAAAAGACTTTCCAACATACTGTCCTAAACATTTAGGTCACTTAAAGAGTTAATGTTGGGATCCCTGTATTACTGTACTTCATCATATAACCGTAGCACAGTTTTTCCCAAAATTCTGTTTAATAAAACTAGGATGCAACTGCTGGGTGATAAAAGTTTTGAAGTTAGAATGACAAGAAAAGAAAAAATACTGCGTAATCTACAAATCACATATTTTATGGATGTTTTGTATAAGCAAAGGTAACAGTATTAATAAGAAATATAATACATACTGTAAATTTGGTAGTTATTGTCTGTGGTATGTGTGTGTGGGTAAAATAATTATCATAAATGTTAAATACTTAATTGCACCTTCAAATATGAACTAATGTGAATAATGTATTATTGACAAATCACAAATCCTTTTTGAATTTTTGACTCTGCTACTACAGCTTGGTCCTGGAGTTAGCTTCGCTGAAATTGTTGTCTGTGTTTGAATCTGTTGTAGTGTTGCCAAATTCTTCCTTTCGCAGATCATCTTCTCCATAATCCAATAGATTTGCTATGCCGGTCTTTTAAAAACAGTTTCAAGTTGTAATTTCCACAGCAATTCTTACAATAATATAGCCAAATGTAGTTATTTTGCTGTAATTTCTATCACAACTCACAAAAAAGATTTACGAGAATGGGAAATAAATGTGATAATAGTGCTGATGCTAAGCCCTCTCTGTACTTTCTTTCTTTTATAAGAATGGTGGGAAATAGGCAGCTAGGCTAACAAAATGATGTAACAGACAGTAGTACAAGTACTTACAGTTGATACTTGTAAATAGGTACACAGTCACACACACGAAGGGACGACACACATTTTTCTGCGGAAGCGAGGTCGCGACGTTTGGCCAGTATTAAACTGGCTTCTTCGGGCAGCAAGACATGGCACACACTTGGCATATAGTGAAATTTTATTTAGCCAGAACTTGTGTAGATGGGCGGTATCGTACATTTTTTCGGACTCGTTTTTGTGTATTTATAAAACAGTGATGGTTAAGTGTAATGGCCGGGGATTGCATAAAAGGATGGCTAAAGCATAATAAATGTGTTTATTCACCGTCTTCTATCTTGTTTCCACCTGTAAATAAATACATTTATTCTGCTTTAGGCATCCTTTTATGCAATCCTCGGCCATTTTACTTAACCATTACCGTTGCACAAATACGCAAACACTAGTGTGAAAAAATGTACGATACCGCCCATTTGCACAAGTTCTGGCTAAATAAAATTTCACTACATGCCAAGTGTGTGCCATGTCTTGCCACTCGAGGAAGCCAGTTTAATACCGGTGCTACCGCGGAAAAATGTGTGTCGTCTCTTCATGTGTGTGTACCTATTTACAAGTATCAACTGTAAGTACTTGTACTTCTGTCGGTTACATCACTTTCTTTCTATTATTTGATGGGAGTATGCCTGTGCATGGCATAAGGATATCAAAGTGCTTAATTTGAAAATTGATTCCAGTTCTGGCTCAAAATATAGCAAAAGTACATTGCTTTAGGTATATACATATTAAATGTACAGCTTTCAACCTCAATTTAAATTGTAACAAAATAGAAAATACTTATTATATCAAGTATAATTCACCTGAGGTGTTTTAATTTAAAAACTTTGATGTACCGTGTATTGGTTACATTGCCAATAACTGGCATCTATGAAATGTAAACTTTTGTTTACGATAAGTAACCTGCAAGAGTTAGCTGGGTTATCTCGATGAAGTTGTAGAAAAAGGACAGCAATGTTTGATATAGGTCTTTCGGGATAGAGTGAGCACTCAAGAAAGTCTTGATTAATTTATACTTTCCATTAGTTTATATCTTTCTGCTGCTTTTAAACATAAACATTACTACATGCTTTTATTTACATAGGCTTTTACAATGCCTAGAGTTACATTAAACTGCTCTGAAAAATATTATTTAGCTACAATACCTATTAAATATGTGGGTGTCGAATTTATGCTGTAACGAATAGTAATCTTAGTTATAAATACCAGCAAGTTAACATCTTATAATACTGGTTTCTGTGCATTGATTCTTAATTTATATGACGCGCACTACTGCCATTACGAATCTCGTAAATGTGTGCACATTATATTCAAATTTGTAACTCAAAACCACCACTACAAGCACACAACATTATGACACTTGCAATTTAAGAAATCAAGTTCTTTTCAGTTGTACTGCTGTGAATGACTATGACTCACTTTAACAGAAACAGTAATTAACATATTTTCTTAATACAATATACTCCTGATTCAACAACCCCTCACGGTTCCCAGGAAAAGGGTCGTTACAGTATTTTGGAAGAGTCGTTACGTATTAGAAATTTTGACCAATTTTCGGCGATCCCCAAACTCTAAAATGTCAAAATTTACCTTTTTTTATGGCTGAATCAGCTCTCGCTCGTTTTTGATGTAAAAATTATGTGCTTCTATAAAGTGATACTCGGTTATTTTGAAAAGCAAACACATTCAAGTTGAAAGTATGCCATTGAAGTGGATCAACGACCTTTATTTTGTTTGATATAAATCATAAACATTGCCGGTAACATAAATTCTTGCGCCCACAACGTCCGTTTTTTGAAGTTATTTGCAAGGATATTGTAATAAAGTTCATTGACATAGTAGTATTTTTCAATAGGGCGACGTATTTTGAATAAATATATACACTAGACGTGGCTATATGACCTTTTTTAGGCTCAAAATTAAGTATAATTGTCGCCGGCAATACTTATATATTCTTTTCGCTGCAACAACAGATTTTGGAAGTTATTTGCAAGAATATTGTAATAAAGATCATTGAAATAGTAACGTTTTTCAATAGAATGATGTACTGTACCTATTTTGAATAAACTGATATTCTGGAAGGTCTTCTGTGACCTTGTCTATCTTTGCATTACAGCAGCGAGCGATCACACACACACGCATGTACGATAAATTGTGTGTGCAAGGACCTATCTGGGAAACTAGTTAGTTCAAAAACAACATACATAATGTTGCTACTGCGTTACTTGTGCTACTTTTGATCACTACCTAGTCACAGCTCCTGACGCTTGCTCAGCAGATGGGACGGGATGAAGATTCTACTTCCTTTGGCCGGCCATGTGAAAATAATCTGCTTGTATAGTGTTTCTACTCTGTGCACAAGTTTATTACACACTTCACCAATGTGCATGGGGAGGGATTTGATGCTCGGTTTCAATTTGTTCATCAAGAGTAAACAATTGCGAACGTCAAGATGTTAATCATTGTTAATAAACGACTTCGGAATGCCATACTGCCGCACAATTTCAGTCTTGGTGATCTTGTTTTCGTACACTTCCTGAATGATCTCGTACTTCTTCGTGAATGTCCCGTACACTTCCTGGATGGTCTCGTACTTCTTCGTAAGTGTCACAAACATTATTTTTCCAGTCATTTTGTCGAAATCAAAAGTCAGCAGTCCAAATCCAATAAAAATAGCAAGGTTTTCTAAAATTGTTCAAAACATGAACAACAACGCTTCGAAATGAAAAAAATCAAAGCATGGGTTGGCAACAGATTTTTAAACCAAGAGAAGTCCAGAAAACAGAGCACAGATCAAAACCGTAACATCACAGGCACAACGAAAGACTACCGTATCCATGGGCACGAGAAATCACAGTGGCAAAAAAGTTATGGAGCGCACGTGATCAAAAAGGGATGAGCGAACGGCCTTATTGGACTGGCCGGCCGGGGGATGAGAAGAGGTGGGTTGGGCACCAATTGCCAGGGGTGGGGAAGGGGCAGGCAGGTCCCTGGCTGGTCATGACATTGCGCGGGAGGAAGTGCAGCAACGTATATTTTTAGAACAAACATGCAATGTGCGGCAGTACAATTTTCGAGAAAAGAACTGCAACCATTTGCAGCCATAATAAATGCAATATTTTTCTCTGCTGTTTTCTTTGAATTTAAATATTATTTTAATGGATATTTTAGCATTATTTTTTATTTTATTATTATTATTTTTAATTTTCCAAGGTCGTTATTTCGAGACGGTCGTTATTCCCCGAGTCGTAAAATCGAAGTTGATTGTATGTGAAACAGAAAAAAAGATGTGGTTTCTAATTCCAGATACTCGGGGTGGTGATTGTAAAACATAATAGTTTTGAGATTATCAGTGACAAAACAGTCATTTCTAATACTTTTGAATGTATTTATCCTACACCCATATTTATTGCTCAACGGAGGAACACTCGTCAAAAAACTACACTTTGAGGTGATGCCACCTGTTGGTGGAAATTTTAACTGCATCTGCTTGGTGCTGCATTGAAAAGGGGGTTATGTTTAAGTCAATTTATACAGTCAGTAGGTACGTTAATATGATCATAAATAATTATTTTAAAGTTTATTAAATACAGAGAAGTCAATTTCATTTTATGTTCTTTCAGTAATTTTGTGTTTAAATAGGACAATACATACATGTGATAATTTGCTGCCGACCATACAAGAAATAATGTAACTCTTGTTAATGTTTTTTAAATGCAGCTATGGCTAGTGATTTTTTCAAAGGTTAAATCTGCTCACTTTATCCCTGAACGACCCATAATTAGATACTAGGCAGAAAGTGATTTAACCTATTTGAGCAATGAGTTCAGCTCACAATTTAAATGTTTGCAAAATTCATACTGTTACATTTAAAACCACTGGATTTGATATTTAAATCTATCTTGGTTAACCTCGTAACTGTCTGTAAAAGCCTTCTGTCTTGTATTTTATGCGCGTTTACATGTATATCTGCAGCATTTAAAAATCTGAACGTGTGCCTAGGAAACTGAACTGAAAGGTGATTCAGCTGTGCAAATGAAAATTTTAAGTTGAGCTAACCGGTAAATAATATTTTAAGGGAATTTTTTCTCAATGTATGTTCTTCTGTACATCAATGTTTATTTTAAGCGGTAATACATCGAGATTTGTAATGTGAAATTCACATAATGCGACACTAATATGATTTTGCGTTTCAAATTATGATGCTGTAATAACTTTGTTTGGCAAATTACTAAAAGCTGTGGCATTGTTGGATGAAACTGCTTTAACTAATCCAGCACATTCAGCCTGTTGTAGACATACATGGCAACTGGAAGGTGGAAACTGAGCGGTGATTCTTATCTTATAAAACAATATCTTTGTCATCAAGTGAAGGGACGACGAAACAAATATATAATCAGCACTCCTAATCAATCACATCCAGCCACCTGCGCGGAGGGCGAACAGTAAACATTAGCGGCTGAAAGTGGCGTAAGTGATGCAGTTTTGACTTTTCAAGCAAATTGTTTTTAAACTATGTCGTTTCGTGAAGAGCTGAAGCACGGTAATCATGAGCAGTATTAACCCATATACAGGCCGCTGTTTCAAAGAGTACAAACACACCAAAATTTACAAAAAAAAAAAAAAGATTTTTTTTGTAAGTTTCTGTTTACATATTATAGCTACACTTTTCTACAGTTGGAAGGTTAAGGATGAAGAAGGGAAGAGGGAATGGTGGGCTTATTTAGTGTGACATAGGCCGATTCTCTGCAATTGTGTGCATCTGCCTTCCTTCTAATTTGTATGCCTTCATTACAGGATAGTGGGTATTTTACAGTTGACATTACTTATTTCATTGGTTGAAGATGTCCTTGGAGCGTGCCGTACAAACTGCCGGTCAATGGGAGGAGTCAGATAAGCTCACAGTAACTTGAGCAGTTACAACAGGGGCTGTGCACTTCAAAGGAGGGAAATGCATGTGAACTTGATTGTGATTACATAGCCTACTGAAAATTATAATTTTATAAACAATTGTGTTTCCCCCTACATCAATTGCATCGAAATGTTAATACAGTACTGTGATTTGTATTTGTATTGTTTTTAAGGGTACCAGTATAATTAATGTTTTCAGAATACGTCTAATTGCAAAATCACACATTTATACAGTAGTACTGTATGTAGATGTCTAGACAACAAAAAAAAAAATGCTTCAGTTGTATTGTAAAGAAGTCTTGATGATTTTCCTAGAATAAATTACTGTACATCAGTTTTTGCAACTGGCATAATTAGCTACTACGGCTATGCATGCAAAATTTTGTATAGCAATTTGCTACAGATGCACGGAAAAGTATACTAAACACTGCTGTACGCTATATAACTTTTAATCATCTCACTAGCCCAACAGTCCTCGTAGTTCAGTTATTTAGGTCATTGGAAAAAAAATAATATGCTAGGGATCAATGCATAAAATCTTGGCTTCTCCAAAATATATTTTAGATGGTTAAAAGTTTTGTGTACGTACATTATGTACTTGATACAGTAATGTGATTATACAGTACTAATGACTCCTACTTGAGAATGAGAGAAACAGAGATTAATAAGTCCCGTTGGTACTACACAACTTTACCACATCACAGTGTAACTTTAATGTTAACAGTTCAGGTACTACACAACTTTACCACATTCAGCAAATGTAACTTTAATGTTAACAGTTCAGTATATTTTCAATGTGGTCAAAAAGAAATTATCAAGCTGCAGAGTAACATCGTGTGAACTCTCTTTGACTACTTTATTTACTCTATAATGTGTCACCGGCTGGACAAAATCATTAAAGAATGTGGGAAGAAAGAGCTGCACTAGCAGAGAAGATGGAAAAGCACTACACATAAATTATTTTTGGCCCATTTGTGCTTGCTCTATTCACTCAGCATGTGTGTCAATCTCTCAAGGTTGGGAGCCAAACATAACAGATTTTAAGTTGTGAAAATAGCTGAAGCAACTTCATCCTCTCTTTAATTCTTTGTTGCTCATGCTGACAAGTTATATGCTACCCCAACATTTTTGCCGGACGATGCTGTTGGTCGGCGAGTTTTCTCTGAGGTATCCCCTTTCCCCCCTGCCCTATCCGTCCGGTGCTACTAACTCTATATTCACCTTATGTCAACCCTCACCAGTGCTGATGACCTCAATGTTAAGAGCTGACCAAAATTTATCACTAATTTACCCACCCAAAAGTTTTGTCCTGAGACTATTATGTGCTGAAAGGTTTTCTTCCCCTTAGTTTTCTCAAGTTAAAAATTACATGTGACAAAAATGTGATGAAGTACAGTAATTTTGAAAGCTATTGAAACTCACAGAAGTTCTTGAGTTTTATAGCATAACCCTTCTCTTAGTTTTGTGTGGTGAGTTGAACAGTAGTAGTTGTAACAAGTATCACACAGGATACATCAGAGTTTGCCATGCATCTACTTTTCTAGGTATGATCGTGAAGATTTTGTTTATTATTTTGATGCTATATTTATTGTAGAATAACTTTTACTATATGACAAATTACAATGTCTTGTAACACACTTTTTACACTGTTTATTGTTGCAGTGTAAACATTTGGTGTTTTCATGCTACATATGTAATTTACACTTTTTTTATTAGCTGTTTTTTGGTTTATAGTATGTGTTCAATTTTTGTGTGTTGTGTGAGTGGTGTTTTTATAGTAGCATCATTTGTGATCATTTTGCAGTCTTCATGGTAATATGTTTGTACCATTTTATGTATGTAGAATAGCAAATGATTGTCTTGTGTGTTAGTGTTATGTGTTGCTGTAATTTGTTTACTTTTGGGTCAGTTCTGATCCAAGTGCCCTGGTTTTTTATTTTGTTTATACCTAAGCCAAAAGTTGCTGATGAAAGCTTATATGATTGACCTGTGTCTGATAAAAATTTCTTCCAGCTTCCCCAGTTTACTTTGCTAGCTTTCACAAGTTTACTTTTCATGTAATGATTCTAAAGGTTAAGTGAGCCTTGTATATTTGGTACCGTACAGATAATATACAATGCAGGTATCGTGAAGCCCTGCTTACTTTTTTCTTGTCAGCAAATTTATATTTTTCTGCCTCTTTTCATATACATTGTCACATCATCATAAGTACCGGTAATATTCAAAGTGTACAGATCGTACCATAAACAAAAGTTAATGTCCAAGTCTACTAAAAAATTTTATTCTATTTATTAACTTTGACAAGAAAGTCATAACTGCTAACATTATTGCGAACTGCCTGTATATATAAAATACTATACATAAAATTGTCGTAAATATTGCTGTTCACGAGCAATAAGGGGCATGTACCCTGAAATTTATACAGTGCAGAAGCAACCGGATGGCTAACTGCACTAATGATATGAGTTCTCCAATTGTACATACCATGTCTTAAAATAGGCTCTGGGAAAAGTACAGTATGTCAATGGCATTTCACGTATATCTGTGTACAATCATTCACAGTGTTCATAATTTTCATATAATTTATTAGTCATAAATGTCAACACAAGATTGCAAAGTTGGCATGTATAGAACTGCAAAAGAAATATTAAAGGATTCTCACTGACCTACTAGTAAAATATGCTTGTAACTTATTAAGTTTTGATCATAGCAATTGATTAATTGAATATGATTCTAATGTCAATGTGTGTGTCTCAGTATTTTGTAGTTATTGTATTAAAATATTTACTTGTGTAGCAGTATCTCATTAAGCTTGAAATAATGTTTTGAGATCCTCACAAGCTTCCTGAGTAAGTAGGTGTAATTTATAAGTCTTAACTTTCTGTGGTTTGTAGAGTATGTTGAAGCTCATATTAAAAAAAAGTTGAGATAATTATGGTTTGCAACCAGTTCCTTGCATTTTGTAATTAAAAAGATTATTATATTTTGAATTGTGATAAATAGTTCACAATAGTGTAAAACATTACAGGTCACTAAATAAAGAAAAATTAATGTAAATCACTAGAATATTAATTTTATACCAGTTGTATTTGAAATTGTTTTCTAAAGCACTTAGTCTTATATCTAGGTTTTAATTTTATTATTTTACTGAGACTACAATACGTAGTACTATTTAGCACACAGATTCAAACATGTCTTTGTAGATGTGGAATGTAACAGTGATTTCAGGTTTATGTTTGATGTTTCATATATGGCATTATATTTGTATGTTCCTAATGGAATGGGTTGTCATGGAGAAAAAAATTAATTCGCAAAGTATGGTATTCCACTAGTGTTCTGAAAAGTTGGTAATACTTTAATATTTATACCTGAATTTGTTTCATGTTTATATCTAACAATGTGACATCTGCCAAATTTTGCAAGAAGGATTGTGCTAAAAGACTACAGTTCTTACCTACGAACATTTTTAACATTTGCGATGGTTGTGGAACAATAGCTGTAAATCAAATCAGATCTTATGTTTTTTAAATAGAGAGGTATTTATGAAACTATGAAACAAGTTCAGTCTTTAATATGAAATGTCAGCATATACTTTAATAAAATTTTATGTAATGTATTATTTCTCTTGTGTAGAGTTTGAAACAAACCTTTGAAATCCATTTAGTACATAGTAAATTATATATAAAGAGTTTTTCATATACACTTGCTCCTCGAGAAATGTCTCTTGTCACACAACATGCTGTGCAGCCTGCCATACAGTAAATTTCGTGCATCATTTACAATCTCATGATGCATGTCATATCGCTCTGGTTTGCAGCCCACCTAAGGAACACTTAGAGATACAGACATTTATTGAGCTGTATTACAATCATTATAGATAAACACACCTGTTTTTGGTTCCATTATTTTCATGATTTCGTCAATTTTGATGAAGCGATTTTGCTGACTTTTTCCTTTTTTTTAAATGTCATTTTGTCATAAATTTCGCTAATTTTGTAAACTCATTCCTTGCATTTTACGCAACTAGGTACATTGTGTGGGAATCACGTAAAACCAGGATATGCGAATACGTTGTGTTACTTAACCCAAATAACTGCCATTCTCATTTCATGTCTCTTTCGATACTCTCAAAACTCGCTTTCGTAGTCGAAAATCGTTTTCTTAATTTGTAAAGTTAGTATTTCGTATCAGACATAATTTACTATGGAACACTTTCAAAATTTGCGCAATTCTTTCATAATGTCGCACATAATTGAATAATTGATAAATTTGGGGATTTAAAACAGAAGTGACAAATTTTATGATTTCGCGCATGGCAAAATACAGGTGTCTCTAATTACTGTATAGAGTACGTATGTATACTGTGTAGAACTGGAGACACACCAGCGATGCTAGAAAAGAAGTCAAGAGATAATAATACATACTGTATTTAATTTTTGTCGCATGACAGAGTTAGTTCTCAATGAAACAAGTACATAAATGCTAGAAGTCTTTTTGGGCCTTGAGATTTCATAATTTTGCTGCTAAATACACAATGTTATTGGTTTTAAAGAGAGAGCGAGAGTGTGTGTTTGTGTGTGTGTGCTGCTGCTATATTTAAAACTACGTAGCTGTTTCCCCCGTGGCTTTGCTTGTGTGTATTACTCATAGTAGATAATATTCACATTACTGTATTTGAAAAGACCTCTTTGTACACCAGATTAGTAGTTCAGTTAGCATGTGTTAGAATGACCAAGCTACTAGTAGAGCTAAATCTGCAGCAGGATAAGTAGCTATACCTGCCCACGCGAAAAGCTGTCTATTAAGTCTATCCCTCCAACTAACAGCGTCTTAAGACATTTGTATAGGTATCCAATTGAAGTGAAAATCATGACGATAGCCTGTTCAGTCATAGAAAAATTGAAAATTAACTAAACACTTACCACCCCTGTACTTTACTGAGAGTTCGAATTTCGTAAAATATTAAAACTTTTTTGCAGTCATTTAGCTAATCATCCTGAAGCAAAAGTAAAATGAATGTCTCAATGGGTTCAATATACAGGATGAGGAACAAAAAGTTTTACAGAGCAATAGCAGTCAAACTAATGATCATATCCACAAATGTTTCAGACTAAAGTTTCAATGTTCGAGAAGGCCGTCATACCGGGCCAACCAATTTTTTTATCGGTGGATGCGTTGAAGCTACAGAAAGGTCAACTCTGCTTTGTTAAATGGAACCATGTATGTTATTTTCAATGACATTAGTACAGATTTGACTACAAATTCAGCGACATACAACACAAGGTCATTTAGTCACACACCCAAAGATATCAGTTAGTTACGCAGTACCTTCTAATGTGAGTACATTGGATCACAAAAATGAACAATTTTCAAGAAGAGTTTGATATGTTGATGGTGTTGGGGGAATGCCGTAAAAATTATCAGAATCACCCGTTATCCGGATAGGCAACAAAATCGCACATGGCATTTAAGCAATTTGCTGACAGTTTCTGTCACTTCGGTACAGTGAAACAAACACGAGTCAGATGTCTACCGATTGTGAATGAAAACTATGCGGCTGCTATTGTAGCTTTTGCTGCACTAAATCCACATGCGAGCAGCAGGGAGATGGAAAGAGTGTGGAATTAGTCAGCGATCTGTATTAAGAATCTTACGTCAACACAAGTTCCATCCGTATCGTATGTCATTACATCAGGATTTATACAGCAATGATTTCTTACATCGCTAATATTTCTGTAATTGGATTCGTAGATAAATGCGCATAGATGTCTCTTTTTTGAGTCATGTGCTCTTTTCCAATGAATCTAACTTCACAAATACGGGAAATGTGAATAGGCATAACATGCATTATTAAGCAAATGAGAATCCTCGATGGATGAGAACTGTACCATTTCAACATCCGTGGTTCGTTATTTATTGGTGTGGCATTGTTGGTGATCAAGTCATTCTTCCATATTTTTTTGATGGTCGTTTGACTTGGCAAATTTACGCAAGCTTTCTGCACAAAATACTGCCTCAATTACTTTAAGATGTGCGTTTGCATGAACATGTGGATGCAACACGACGGTGCATCACCCCATTACGCTCTGTGTTCGATGAATGAGATGTTTGGCGACAAATGGATAGCACGAGGCGGCGCTGTAGTTTGGCCACCTCATTCGCCGTATTTAACACCACTAGATTACTTTTTATGGGGTAATTGCATAATGGCAGTCGCACCTGTCATGCCTAATGACATGAAAGAAGGAATATGCCGAGCATGTACCGAAATTACTCCACAAATCTTGGCTGACGTTCGATGGTCTTTTCATTAGTGATTTAACAAGCGCTTACAAGTCGAGGGTCATCATTTGTGGCATCTTCTGTAGGTAGACCCAATCCAAGGTTACTGGATCCTTTGAGTGCGTTACTAAATGACCTTGTGTTGTAGGTCGCTGAATTCATAGTCTAACTGGTACTAAAGTCATTGAAAAAACAATACATGGATCCATTTAACAAAATGGAGTTGACCTTGATGTAGCTTTAGCGCCTCCACCAATAATAAAAATAGGGTGGCCCAGTATACCAGTCTTCTTGAACACTGAAACTTTTGTCTGAAACATTTGTGGATATAATCACTAGTTTGAGTGCTATTGCTCTCCTCATCCTGTATATCGAGGATTCATCTAAATCACATTCCAGGTATTTTCAACTCTTAAGATATTGAATTTCGAAAAACACCTTATTGACTCACTTTTTAAAGAGCTTAACTGGTGTCTCTTGGACGTGAAATACATGACTATAGCCCGCTGGGTTCAAGATGTATTGATGCTTTGTTGAAAACACATTTCATTACTTTCACCGTATTAGGTGGAGAATTTTGAAAATTTGTGGTATAACTTTTTAGATATTTGAGTAAACGTCAATCCTAAACAAAACTCACACCAGTATCTTAAATTTCAACATAGTCGATATACATCGATTGTGAATAGAAATACGTTTCATCCTTTTTTTCATCTCTTTGGTGTTGAATTTGGAAAATATCCTAAGATGCTACAGTATTTTAAGTATTAAATAAGAAACAATCTAAAGCAAAGAGCTCTTCGATATCTCGACTGGTTCGATAGATATAGATGAAAAATCAAAAATAAATTTCACGTATTTTTAGTCTCTTAATTACAGAATTTCCAAATGGCTTTGAGTCCTGTCAGATATTTGTGTACATATCCAATTGATGTAAAAAATCATGACAATAGTCAATTATATTCCAGCTATGTAGGTGATTCATGAAAAAAACATATTTACCTCATTTTTATTCCTCAGGGGTCGAATTGAAAAAATCCTTAAATCATTTTTTGAGAATTCATGTTAGAATTTTTTAAAGAGACAAGCAACTCGGTATCCCGAAGGGTTCAATAGATTTAGGTAATTAATTGAAAACACTTCTAGGGTCTATTCAACCCCTTAAAGGTTGAATTTAGAAAAATCCTTAAGTTGGCTAATATACATTTTTATGATTTACCCATTGAAGAAAATTTGTGACGATAGGCCATTGGGTTCGAGCTATGTAGGCGAATCCTAGAAATCACATTTCACCCCTTTTCACCCCCTTATGGGTTGAATTTCAAAAAATCCTTTAATAGTGCTTGCCTACAACCTAAAATGAACCCAAGGAACCCACATAAAATATTTCACGTTTATAGGCTTACACATGTTCCACGTATAAATTAGTGCTCTAAATTTATTATTTGTTGTTGCATGTGTGTATTTAATCTTCAAAACATTTTCATGTTGAAAGCAGTAATTATTCAGATATGAACCACAATAAAGTGATTTAATGTTAGGTACACATCCGGACAGTTGCTGGTGGTACATGATAATGATGTCCTAAACTACTTACATAATGTTGGAATAAGTGGTATGCCATTTGTTAACCACTCTGTCTCCAACAAATTGTAGCTGAAGTGCCTCTAGGGTCTTTGGTGCTAAAACATTTTAAGCAGAATACATAAATTATATTTTTCATCTCACGTCACCTGACCGCACTATCAGCAAGTTAAAGTTTTAAAATCGGCAACTAATACGTTAACGGGTATGCAAGTGAATGGTTCTAACAAAAACAGCTTCTGTTAGTTAAGATTACATGTTGCTAATTTGATTGTTTATATTGCTGCCATATGTCACACGACCATTTATAACATCTAAGAATTGCTGCACAATAGTTTTGTTACCATTACATTTACACAGCTTGAACAGTCTGTTTGCGGTTCAGAAGGATGAAGAATGCAGAGATATTCGTGTCTCAAAGTTTGACGCTGTCTGGCAGTACCTCTAAGCCCTTGTTGCCCTTGCTTTCCAACAGACAGCGTCAACTCAACCAGATGGACCTACCTTATCCAGCCTTCCTGACAACACCTGCAGCCATGCAAAGAGCTACCGAAGCCACATCCAGAATTCAGTACACGTGGAAGTGTATAAATTGTAAATATTTTCACTGTATGTATTGGTAAAGATTTGTGTTGTTGACTTCCCGAGTTAGGGTGACAGTTTGTTATTTATTTCAGTTAATATTGTTTTTTTTTTTCTGTTAACTGAGTTTGGAAAAAAAAATTTTTTCTCTTTTATTTCTTCTTGTTAAACTTACCTTTTTTCACCTGCTATCCTGAAAGAGTCCATGAGCATAGAGCAGGAACATCTGACAATTTTTCGTCACCCAGTTATATGGCAAAGAGTTTATTTTATAACTAATAAACCTATAAAAAAAAACCATCATCATACAGTGATCTCTCAGTATAAGGTATTCCAGTTTAATTCTTTCACTTCAATAACTGTATTTTTGGTCACATCTTAAGTCCCAACGTACTTGTATCATTCAGTTTAAAAACTCCTTCAGTTTAAGGACAATTTTTTCAGTCCCTTGAGAGTAGTTAAACTGAGAGATTATTGTATTTTATTTCACCTTACCTATCCTACCATACCTCTCCCCAGGTTCTTGCTCTTTTCTGGACAGTAGCTCAATCCACTTACTTCCCTTGGCCTTCCTACCCTCTGGGCAGCAACTCAATCCCTACACTACCCTGGATCATCCTCCCTTTGGGGTATTGGTTCAATCACACACTTCCATGGGTCTATTTCCATTGTGGGCAGCAACTCAATCCACTCACTACCCTGGGCTTACTCCCTTCTGGGCAGCAGCCTAAACTGCACACTACCCTGGGTCTTCCTCTCTTATGGGTGCTGGCTTAATCCACTTACTACTCTGTCCCTTATGGGCAGCTGCTTAACCCCTATACTACCATAAGTTTTACGTTCTTATGGGCAGCCTCTCAACCACCACACTACACTGGGTCTTGCTCTCTTATGGGCAGCGTCTCAACCACCACACTACACTGGGTCTTGCTCTCTTATGGGCAGCGTCTCAACC
>PNEQ01014410.1:0-16907 GCA_003012365.1 Medauroidea extradentata
CTTATGTTCTTCAGCACCAGTTGAAAGACTGTTTTCATTCGCAGGATTCATTCTGAATCCTACAAGGTCGTCACTGTCAGATCATAGTTTTGAGAAACTTATTTTTTGCAAAGGGAACGAAAAATTTATGTAACATTAGATAAAATAACAAGCTGTATGCCTGTATGAAGAGTTTAGTGTAAATTAATCTCCTATTCTTTAAAAAATGTATTGCAATGATGTATTTTAAATACTATTTTGTATTTTGTATTTAAATTTTAATTAGTCAAGTATTTTGTATTTCAAATACAGATTTGCTAGTATTTTGCCCAGCCCTGCATATATGTATGTTTGTCAAGTAAATGTAGAATCCAGATTTGACTGCTCAGGATTTTAACCTGCACCCGTAATATGCAGGACAGATCAGTAGTAGCAAGATAAGTAAGAAATATGTGTAGCGCAAGAAGGGATTAACTACAGTGTTATATTGCTACACTACATTATATATTTTTTCCTTGACATAGCGTAAATATGGAGCCACATATTTACAGTGAAAATAATTTTACATTAACTTGTTTCAATATCTAACACGCACATCTGCAGCACTTCTTCGTAGCTACTGGCAGTGTATCTTTAAGCAGAAGCGTCCCTCTATTTACTGCACCAATCAAAACAAGGTAACTAGTACTACGACTTAATACGTCTCTGATTAGCAGCTAGAAACTCCGAGAAACAGAGAGTTAAGACACATCCAACCATTGACCACAAAGCGGAGCTTCCAGTGTGCATATTAGATATTGGAAAAATTGGTTGAAATGTATGTCCAACAAAAACCAGTACCTTTACGTAAAATTATGCTGTAGAAATGCGTAAACTGACTAATTATGCCAACTATAACCTGGTACTGAATGGAATTATATATTGTAACTATCCCGTTTGCGACACGAAAGGCTTGTTTTATATATTTCGTATGTAGAGGAAATTTAAAAAAATCTTGGACAGATATACGACATAATTTCAATACAATACATTACTGTATGAGCATACCGCTCAATTGACCGCAGAAACTTCATATACGATCACATATATTAAAATAATAATATCGTAACCAAACATAGGTTTAATAAATCCGTGTCGATGTAAGTGTTAGACTAAAAATATGTTTATTCTTATCAGGCTCAGGTTGGCCTCGTGAAAAGTGCACTTTAACATGTCTTTCCCTACAGTGATCGATTCCAAGCTGGAAAACTTGCAGTTATTCTCTCGTTTGAAATATAACAAGCGTTTTTAGTATCTGATGTTCTGCATTGTGTGCTTCGCCGTGTGCTTTGTCTCCCTCATATTTAAATATACAGAATGTTGCAAAACTCCACGTCAATAGTCTAGGGAAACAATCCTCACGTGTAGAGGAACAAAAAGTGTTATATGAACATAGATCCAAAACGTACTGTTTCTGCGCTACAGTTGGCATACATGACGTATGGCTGATAGCGCGCTGGCAGGATCATGTTGCTGTGTCACAGTTGTTCCTACTGTCTGTGTGTTAGTGGCGTAGTGTGTGGCATAGTAACATGTTATGTACTACTGTAATGATGCCTCACAGCAACATGATCCTACCCGCGCGCTATCAACCATACGTCATGTATAGAGGCACGAGCATTTTGCGTATTAATCTGGCAACAGCGTAGACTTGTCAGATCTATACACACACTGGCCAAAGTCAAATATACATTGGTTTCGAACCGTGACACGTGTTACCACCACAACCTGTTTCCTTATTTATCACTGGCTTGCAGTCGTCAAATATGAGTTAAAACAGGTGTCATCTAATCTCAGAAGGTGTAATGAAGTATACAATGTTGACATTCAACCTGACCAGAATCAATACACGAAATAATCTTGCCTCTAGTCATGTATTGCCAACTGTAGCGCAGAAACGGCGCGATTTTGGACCTATGTTCGCATTTTGTTCCTCTACACGTGAGGATTGTTTCCCTAGAATATTGACATGAAATTTTGCAACAACCTGTATACTAACGAAATCCAAGAAATCAAGCAGAGCTTTAACCGTTTCATGATTATTCGAAAACTCTTCATCAAGTACGAGTGATGTCTGCTAAGGAATAGCATTCAAAGAACGATACACTTGTGTATATGCTACGTATGTCGGGTTCTCCACTAATCATTAAAACAGACTTTCTAGCAGCCTACAATAGCGAAAATGGGTGTTTGTACGGTCCTATTTAGGAATGGAAAATTTGACGCAGCATCATTTAAAAGGCATAGGCGCATTCAACACATTTGTGTATTGAGTATTGCGCTTAGAACGATCGGCTCGTTTGTGATGGAGGTCTTATTAAATCAAATAAAAAGAGTTAAATTTCACAAATATTAAGTACACGTTAGTTGGCTCTGAAAATTCTTTAAATTCATCTTTTACAATGGAATGAAAGTATTGTGTACAATAAAAGTACAATCAAATATCAAGTTCCCAGTCTTCAACGAACCAACAAAGTATAGCCTCATTAGTCGTAGGTGTTGGTGTTACGAAACACTGCACAGCACCTCTAGTACACTCCTAACTTCGCTGTTCCGACTGGATTTATTTGCTTGGACATACTCCATTACGAAATAAATTACTGTAAAAAAAAAAAAACTAAAAATAAGACAGGAAAACATAAATAAGCAGAGTATGCTTTAGTCATCATGGTATATACACAACATGAAATTCCAAAACTGGAATCTGGTCAGATAAAACAAGGAACAAAACAGAAAATAAAGAAATTACAAAAGTGTAAAAAAGGAACCTAAGTTTTATATATTTTTTTATTTCTTTTATTTTCTGTATTGTTCCTTGTTTTATCTGACCAGATTCCAGTTTTGGAATTTCATGTTTTGTATGTATCCTGATGACTAAAGCATACTCTGCTTATTTATGTTATCTTGTCTTATTTTTAGTTTTCTTTTGACAGTCATTTATTTCGCAATGGAGTATGTCCAAGCAAATAAATCCAGTCATGCACTCCCATTGCACAGTTATTTCAAAGATCATATTCACTGTTCCGGTCGCTTGTACCAGCTTCTTTGACCACGTAAATAATCCCCAATAGAAGCACCTCATCGCTTGCTACCGCCATCACTACACCCTTGATTGAACAGTTTAGAGGAAAAATTATAATATTCAATTTACAAGAGTATTGAAAAAAACTTATTTCTAGATAAACTAACGTTCGGATCAAGAACTTCTCATTTGAACAATTACACTACCAGATGTAAGCAGTTAAACAACGTTATAATCAACTGACAATTTAAAGTAAGTAACAAAATAAAAATAATTCAAAGTGTCGGAATGTTATTATTTTTCCACTAATCAAATATAAATAACCCAGCAAGTAAAAAACTAAATATTTTAACATCCCAAACGTATTAAGAAATACTGTTAGTAAAACAAAATAATGCTACACTGAGCAAAATACTTCTCCTTTTTTGTCATATTTCAGCCAAAAAAAATTATATAAATGAATTTTATACCACCCAAATACATCAGTAAACTCTTTTTGTAAGGCAAATGAGTAGGTACTGCATTGAACAAAATACTTGTACATATTATAGCAAACTAAATAATATTTTGTATGCATATGCAATGAAAATTCTGTATTTAATACACAAGATGGTACTGTACTAAACAAAACACTTTTATACTTATATGAATTGTACCAGACAAAAATTTGATACAAACTGATTTTACAATCCAAATGCGTTTAAAAAATTAGTTTTTAAGATAAAGTACTAAGCACTACACTGAACATAATGCTTTGATATTTGTATACATTTCTACAAAAACAATACATGCTATTTTTACAACGATAGGCCTAATGCTTCAGCAAAATCTGTTCATAATACAAAGTAAAAGGTACTGCACTGAACAGTACACTTTTAACATTATATCCAAGAAGTTTAGTGTGACTCACATTTTGGAAATGAGGACAATATTAGAATTTTACAACACCAACAGGACTTTAAATGTAATAATGTCTACGGGTCATACAATACTTTTCCGTAAGAAAATCGATTTGTATAAAAACAAAGTACAAAATGTAAACATAATTTTATTTTCAGAGCAGTGAAGCAGGTTTTGCCAGTTTATCTAGAGGACATTCACAAATGTCGCAAATCAGTCTACTCCTTATTTGAGCACAATATTGTGTGGAAGATAGAAAACATTTCTGGAATGTTATCTTTATTCCACTCAACGAACACGTTATCGCCATTTTCAACAATGGACTACGACTGCAATATTAGCCTTCTTACACTCACTAGATTGTTTATAAGAAATACTACAAAATGGCTTCCTCAAGTAATTTTTGAATTGTGTTTAAACATTTTATCATTTTTCCTTAATTTGTTTTCTCAATACAGTTACTTGATAGGCCTGACGCTCACCGCCAGCGATGTATTCCTGCCATTTGTTCACAGTAGAGCGATAAAATTTCACCTTCGGCTGGTGACACTAATTTGTGCTGCCATCTTGTACCTAGAGAAATAACTCAGTAACTGTAAAAGTTTTTTGAAAAAAAAAAAAAGAAATACTATGGTATGTTTATGCTCGAATCAATTTATATAAATAATTGTCAAACAGACAACAGAGGTTAAATTACCCACCAAAACTATAGTAAGATCCATATAATATTACTTACTTTTCCACGAACTTACGCAATAGATTATATTAATTTACACAACTACCAGTATTTTAATATAACCTGTACAATGTTCTCTACGCCCGTCGCTAGCATCAAGGCTCTGATTGGCTGACGCTCGTCGCTGAGCGACACGTTGCTCTATTGTGAAAACTGCTTAAGTGTTGTTCTCGACAGCCTGCCGCCTCTCTGTGGCATGCCGACAACCACCTCCGTCACGTCAACTCCAAGGCGCTCCTTATCAATGCCGCCACTGACACAAACACCTCGAGTTTGTCTCATCCGCAGCCGCTGCCTCTCTGCAGCCGTTACACTCTCTGGGTTTATTATCGATCGCCCAGTTCAAAAAGGAAACAGATACAAAAATTATATATATATATATATATATATATATATATATATATATATATATATATATATATATATATTAGTTTGGCTCTACCATTACATAGACAGAAGTGCACTTTACCCAATTGAAAATAAAAACAACACGTAAATTCCCTTGTTTAATAACGTGGCACTTTATTCTGACTGCCAGCAGAGTTCTATAAATTGTATTTCTTTCAATTTAAAGTGTGATAATTTCAGAAAAGGCAGACTATAAACATTTTAAACATATTACACAGTTACCTCTGCACTTTTTCTTCAAATTAGCACCAATCAAATTTGTCAATTAACATATTTTTCGGCGAAACGGTAGTCTTTCTATAAGTAATTTACTCAAAACTAGACTTTTTTAGTGTGTTTCCCTTTTGAAACGGACTATCGTCATATACGGCTCAGTTTGTTATGTAAATCGGTGGCTTCGTGTGATGACTGAAGGTCTGAAATAGACAGTACATTATTTATTTACGTACCGAGAGTTGCGTAAGCAATGGCGTCTTCAAGGAATCCCAGGCCAGGCTCAGCTTCTGTGACACATTTGGAAAACCCAATGATGTAGTGGCAACTGTGCCACTTGGGACGTCGACCTATAGTGGTGCAATATGCCGCTAGCCCAAACTCACTGCACTAGAATATTATACTGGCCAATTAAATAACTGACTCTAGTTGCTATCATATTTACTATACCTGGATGAACGGACATTTCAGAGTAATTTAATTTTTGAGTTAGTATCATGTCGGCGGCGGCCATTAGAACCGAAACTACCTGTTCACACAATCGAAAACGACAAATGAAACTGCAATATCATATTTAACGAACTATCCTAATATTAACCAGGATTTTTTTTTTTTTTTCAGAAAACCACACAAAACCAGAATAAGGATAGGGAGGCCATTAAACTACATGTTTTTTCGACAAATCTATGGGACAACACAGTTTCCACCGAAGTAAGCGCAATTTTACACCGATAAAGTTTGTGTGTTTAACGTTTAGGTACCGATAAATGTACAGTAAATAATTCAAAATAACTAACAAACGGTTGGTGTATTTGTAGATGATGTATACTCAAGGGGAAAATTACGTAGTAAATAGGGCGTTTATCATTGCAGCCAGAATAATATTATGCATGTACTGGTTATATTACACAAGAAAAGTGTTGTGTATTGTACACTACTGCGCACAATATTGTATACACATATTGTGTCTCACTTTTACTATTTAAACGATTTGTGTATGACTCTACAGTTTCTTATTACCTAGTTACCCTTGTTTCTAAAGTATTAAATGCCAAACACCGTCGGTTCTATTCCGAAGTCCTCAAACATTACTACACTCTTACTAACTTATCAGTTGTAGTTTTAATTACCTGAGATAAAGTTTGCAATACCGGAGGACATATTTGTGTTGTGTTGGATTTAATCTGGAAATACTCTCAGTGCATTGTTTGCAAAATACCTTTTTTTTATTTTCCATCGCGCTTTTTGATAATATCGCAAGAAAATTTGATAATATGTGCGAAATAATCGTATCTAGTTTAAGTAACACTCAATGGTCATATTATTCATCAAAATTATTTATGAAAGTTTTAAAGTGTCACGCATGTTTAAATCAAAGCGAGTTGCTGTGTTATACAACATGCATAATATATAACAATGTATCACACAGAAATTACAAGGAAAGGACAGTTATAGTAAGATGTAAGAGTTTTATTAATGTTAAATTTTGAGGAAATATTAGAAATAAATGCATATCTTACTAGCACCCAGTTTATGTATTGAAATTGAAACATTGAGAAAAAACTGAAAACTTTCGTTAGTTATAAATCAATTAACCAAACAATTTCCTATTGACAAAATCAGTCTTCTGAAAACAAAGTTGTACATTTTAGGTTCTGAATTGTCGTTGAGTGGAAGACAGTGAGCTTTAATGTGGAAAGAGGTACAACCAACCTATACATACCTATAGTTGCTTTAAACATATTTTCTAATTTTTTTTTGCAGAAAAATACCGCAAAAATAATGTATCCGTTTTTACCATATCCGGCAGCGAGAAATTTAACTTAAAATACCAGTAACTTATCTGAAACGGCTCTACACGCGGGCAAATTTATTTGAATGATAATCTTAAGAAGACGTTACTCGCACACGACGAGCCGTTTTAGAATAAGTCTTCTGTCTGCATAAACTGTTCACGGCCACTGTTCCAGCAACTGTATGTTTCTTTGTAGTAAAATATATGTATTTCCTTGTTATTCATTGAGAAAACATTATTCCAGTTTTGTATTTGTTCATTTTCTTGTTTATACAGTGCGTCATGATGTAACTATCAGTGAAATATAATACCCTGTTCTTTGATATCAACAGATATTTAAACAATATTTTGAAACTAAGTTTAGAACTGTGGCATTTCTGAATTTAATATATTTATAGAACACATGCTGTTATAAGAAAGCATAATTTTTTATTCCTTTTTAACTAGCCAAATCCAGCCATTTTTATTCATGTTTAAATGCGCTCGAGAAACGAACAAGTAACTGAAAATTTTATCTAGATTATAGAAGTATCTGTACTACGTATATCACTGTAAATTAATATAATTTTAAAAGTATCACTGTACAAAAATTTTTATTTCAATCCCGTTTACTGTATTTCAGGAAAACTAGTTAAAAGGCAGACATTCGACTAAAATTATGAATTGCATAAACTCACTTGCTTAAGATAAATTTAGCCAAACTTCAATGTTCCTCAATATTAAAACATGTAATGAAATACTTCTTGTTAATAAATTTATCTCTTTATTGTATGCCAATAGATACGTGGCGGCGACGCTTATTAGAATTAACTGACATTTTTAAAATTAGAACTCATTAATATTTTGTGTGCATGTTAGAACTAGATTTTACTAGTAATTAAAACCTAACTTTTTTCTGAAGATTGCAGCTAGTGTACATTCTAAAAGACGAACATACAGTTTCATGTTTTTCTTTTAAATATGTAGATGTTGCCCTAATAGTCAATATCGTAGTAGGGCCGTAAAGTTCTTTTTTGCAAAGCATCTCTTCTAGAGACACCGACCCCATTATGCTAAGTCGTGAGAGCACCATGGAAGTTATTACCTGAAGTCAGCATCTTGAAAGATAAAAATGTCGCCTCTCTTCGTGGGAGGTATTTGCAAACGCAGAGTCTGCTGAAGCAAGGGTAGGAGGCTGACAGTAGCGATCTTGTAGAAATGACGGGGGCCTTGTTTGTTGGGGGGGGGGGGGGGAGGGGAGAGCTTGTGCACTCACGCCTCGTTACGTTGTGAGTGCATGCGGAAACCCAATAACATGTCCGCTCATGCCTTACCTACCGCCTCTTCGACGTGAACCCGCCTTAGTGGAGGCAGCGCTCGTTGGAACATCTTGACATGGCAGACACTAGGATGTAACTAACTGGGTTACGTCCATCACCTTGAACTACTGAGGACATTACTGAGAGAAGAAAGGCTGACAAACGCGACACATTAATACAATCATGTACAAAAATATCCAAGCAAAAGACCTGTACAAATATTTTATTTTAAAAATATATAATATATGCGTCACAGTAAAAAAATATATATTTTTTGGAAACCTGTCTCCAAAAAAATTTTTGTAACACTACAAAAACGTTTTGTGAAATTTACAAAAACTTGTACTTCTTCATATTTCTTTGTAAATTTACAAACATTTCTCTAAATCTACAAAAATTCTTTTGTATAACTTCAGCTAATATCTGATTCACTTAACAACAATTGTTTGTAGTTTTAAAAATAAATATTTTTTTTGGAAAGTAGTTTCCAAAAAAATATTTTTGTAGAAATACGAAATGTTTTGTAAAATGTGTCAGGTCTCCTAGGTTTATTTTGTTTCAAATCGAAAAATTTGCTAATTAATATTTATTTTACTAGTTCCCAAATCAGTTCACAATATTTGTAACATCTTTAAAAGGTTTCCGACATCTCACTTTTTTACCTGACTGATCATGTCCTGATATTAGGTTACAAGATCTCCCTTGTAAGTTTACAAATTATTTTTTTTACTGTGACGTTAATTTAAACCATTTTTTTAGATAAATGTTTTGTTGACGTTTTCAACGATTATTCATAACATTCTTAAAAAACCCATTTCTTTCAAAAAATTGTTTCGTTGTATATTCATGTTTCTACGTTTACAAGTTAATGTTGTCGACTGCCCAAGCTGCTGGGCGGTGTGCAGAGATTCGGCCGGCAGAAGTTTATCCAAAAATTACTCAAATTACGTGAAATCATTTACGCCTCAAATTAGCATTTAAAGAACGTTGAAACCCCAAGGGAGGAAATGAACATAAAATTAGGATGAACATTTAGAGATTTTAATTAGAAATTTTGTATTCTGAATTTATTAATGGCCGTGATGTATCCCATTTTTTTCTCTTCTTAAAATCAATACAAATACAAATCATAAATGACAATAAATAGCATGACTAGAACACTCCAATATTTATAATAATACTGAAAATTAGAAGAAAAATATGTGAATTACTTTTACTCAATTTTAACTCCAACATAATAAATACTACAATGGCTTCCTATAGCCGAAGTAAAAAAAAAACTGCCGTTGACAAAAAAAAACTACATCACATGACTTTTTGCTGCCCAAGTTAAAACTGTTTATATCACATGGCTTACTGTAGCTCAAATTTATATTCATATGAAACAACTGTTGCTCAAACATTTACATATCAAGCTTTCTGAAGACCAAGTTTAAAAATACAAGATTAATCGCGGGCTTCAGAAATATGATGATAATTACAAGATAAATTATGAACAATAGACTTCTCACAGATATAATTTTCCCAAATTCTCCTACACGAGAAAGCCTACATAACATAGCCGTAATACTTAACGTAAAACCAGTATAAATACAAGTTCAAAGCTTCGCCATCTCTGATCTTCACCAGCATTTATAACGAGTCTTCCATCCCCACATTTCCCGGCCAGCCAATAGGAATCCAGGAAGATGACACGTTTCTAGATGCTTCTTGGAGAGGGTAGGCAGGAAACGAAAGGTGGCGCTTGCTGGTGGGAAACGGAGATACCACAATTTAGGTTGGTAGTCCTGCAACGCAATATATTAAGAAGCTATGACGTCGACTGTCACCAATCACACAGCTTGGCACGATTCAAATTTCGCCGATCTTCGGGCGTCATCGGCAGTAGAATAGATGGCGCAGCACACTTCTGCCAGCCATCTTCAACCCTGGTCATTGTCCACTGACGTCACTGGTAGGCAATCGTAGCAGTGTCGACCACAGCCAAGCACCGAGGTACTCGCTCGCGCCACAGTGTTGAGAGAACTCATAGAATACATACATCACTTCACTCGTCGCCGCATTCGCCACCTTTGACCGCTGCTCACATACCATCAGGTGTGTGGAACTATACCGCAGCTGGGCAGACAGGCAGGAACAACACTCAAACTTCCATACCATGTTAGAGCGATAAATAAGTTTCGGAGATACGTAAATAGCACGAGACGTCCGTCTCAATGTTACATGCATGTTAACACTTCTAAGGTCTTCCATCATTTATTTAAAGCCTAATTTATTTTGGCCGAAAATGGTAAAATTAGTTTTTTATACAGTCAGTTTAAGGCAATGCAATCTTCGTTCAGAATATTCTAAAGGTATAGTAGGGTAAAATTCAGCCATATTTCAATCATTACGTCATTAAATGTCAAGGACACTACTGAATGTCTCATAGAAGCGAGTTGTCGATGAGACAACTTCACGTTATTTCAGTGACTTGCACTTAGAGGCTAGACTGAGACGTGATGCGCGTACTCTGTCGAACTTAGTACTCCGCACTTCTTGGACTCGGAACAAACAACATCCGTCCATCCATGCGGCTACCTTAACCGCCATCAGTAGAATTTTCGTGTTCAAACCTCACTACGCACCAGCGGGGGAAAATAAGTGAGCAAATCTGGTGACCGCTTGGGAACAACGGTTGTGTACTGGAAGATCAACATTTTATATTACAGACGTTAGATAGGTATACTGTTCTTGAAACAGCCACTGAAATGGAATTAATGATCACAGATCGTGTTACACAGTTACTCAGAGAGGCGGTCTGGCATATCGGCGCGCAGCTTGCAGTGTCGTATAAAGGATTGTCTGGTTCTAACCAACATATTTAGTGTGTTCCGAGTTAATATTATTTACTAAACTGGGAAAAGTGTCATGTAGCACAGTTATTCTCAGAAAGTCGTTTCATAACAGCAACTACTGAACTAAACGTAGGCTGCGAACTACCCGATTACCCGAATCTGTGCATTTCAGTGTCAACTAGGCTCTGGGATCGAACCACCGATCTCTGCTTCACCCAATGGGTGAGATGTAACAGCGATGGCCGCCGAGAACCTTGGAACTAAGAGGGCGTGGTACATAATTCAACGCTAAAATCATTAATCTATAACTGTAGGTTTCTTGAAGCCAATATGCGAAAATTAAACAAAAGCAATCCTAGACAATAGTTTTAGCCAACGTTTTAAAGAAAATTGTTTCCAGTGTTACGAACTTCTGAGGCACAATCTCTGACGCCGGAATCTCGTGCATTTAACTGCGGCGCAAGAGATCAAGCGTAACGAGTTAGTAATTCTGGATAAATATTTACTCGTAAAGTTGACAAAACCATTATCTAGGATTGTTATGGAATACTTTACCCATATTGGCTTCGAAAAAAGCATAGAAATCAATTGATGTTTTCAGCGTTTATTTATCCACCATGCACTCTTAAGATGCAGGCGTCCATCATTCGCGCCGAAAGTTTCTGTAATCGTTCCTAAGGGTTTTCGTTCACGAAACACTTTTAGTCAGAAAACCAATTTAATTAAATAAACTTCATTTGGAACAATATAAACATGTTGCGTAGTGCCGGACAATAATTTCTACGGCATTGCCAGTTAGTTGTATGCCGACATTCTAGGTTGCCTTTATACTAATTATAATGTTCTAAAAAGCACGGTTAACACTTTTCAAACAACTACAATGACCCATCTACTGATCTTAATAACTTTTGGAGGAATAATTTTACTAATTGCAAGCAAACACTTTTTATTAACAGCTTCCTTAGTCCTTAATATCACGCTGTTTCTTATTTACGGATACAAAAGCTGTACCAAACCTCTTAATTTCACTGTCTGTACCTTCAATAAAAAATGTGGGTCATATTTCTCTGCAAGCCTTCGTCATATTTTGTTGTCAGTAATCGCCACCAAAGAGATGGTCTAAATACAACTCACCCTGTATGTGCATATGTCGCAACCCCCAATACAATACGAACACAACTAAAAATTCAATATTTTTGTGTTATGTATGTAGTGAATTAGAATATAGTTTTCTCTACCTAATGCAATACTAACTTAACCAAGAAAAAACATTCCGAAAATTAACTACAAAGTTTTGTTTTTTAAACCTCTGCCAAGTAACAGTAATTATTAGTGCCAAGACTAACATTTCTCCAATTTATGCAGCATGAAGGTAAACAGCAGAAGTTATTTGCAATGCAAAACTAACAAATTTAGTGTTGTGTATATATTACACGGTAATAATCCAAAAATCACATATTTGAGTTATGTAGGTATTGTATTGGGAGTGTGATGTGTGTGTGCGTGTACACATATATATAAACATACATACATACATACACGTACATATATACGCACACCAGAATCAACCTCAAAATAAGCACACCCAGAGAATCCTGGTCTAAATTGGAATCAGAGACGAAAATGTAAGTGGCGAAATAATTTTCGATGGAATTTTACACCCACAATGTGGCAACACTGCACATAGAAAGTCCTCTTTTTTGCTCTATGTCCCAGTATTACTTTATGTATGGGTGAGTCAAGTAAACCTAAAATCGTGTTTGAACTGCTCGGGATTTTAACCTGAACCAATGCATATAGGTAAGATATCTGTAGAGTCCAATAGGGGACTAACTACAGTGCCATGTTGCCACATTATGCATGTACAATATCACCTAGGAAGATTTGGCAGCTAAAATTGTTGTCATCGATTTTGATTAGGATTCGCGCGATTTGTTTACCATGATTTTGTTTCCGGACAACCTGTATATATTTACGCGTGTGTTTAAATGCAAATTATTTAATATGTATATATATATATATATAGTTTACGTCTCGTAGAATGGCTCCTTAATCATTCATTATAGAACCGTTTTTTAATGACTTCATTTTCAAAGAGTTAAACCGACAGGAAGGTCATAACAAGCCATAATTAGTTCGATACACTCCTTGTCGCCCCGTAACACACCGGCTAATTAGCAGCAGTCCGTGGCTTGCCCATGTTGTTTGCCGCTAACTGCCCTTCAGCTCGCGAGCCAGGGGGGTTGGTTTCTTTTTAACTGATTAACCCACGTCCGGCGCGAAGGGTAACTTAACTCGCCGCTCGGGGGGCTGCGTGTGGGTTTCCGCGAGGGTTGGTAATTAGCAGTCGCCCGTGTCTCGTTATGGCCTCGGTGCTATCAGCTACCCCTCGCATCGCTGCCCGGGTAGGGAAGCCGAATATATGTGGACGGCAGAGGGGGTGAAAGGGGTGGCTGCTTCCGTTTTTCATTAGCGGTCCGTTCTCATAAAGGGCAGGTCTTCCCTGAGCTCGGGGTACATGTTACACACTGTACACGGTTATAAGGTGCACGTTTAGTATACCAAATTATCGAGTTTCCCTTTCAATAAATAAGCATTAAAATGCCAATTAAATAAACCGAATATTGAAGCTCAGTATTGTAAAACTATGAAACAATGACCCTAGATGAACCTAAGAAGCCAAACTCATGTCCACTGTAATAGCACAGTTGATTTTATTTACCTATACTAAATTTAAAAAAAAATTGTAATGCAAATGTTTTTATACATACTTACGATCATATAACTATTAATGTAAACTGTACCAGTTACTTGTTATATCATTAATGTATTAGTTTTTTATTATGCTTAAGTATTGATGTAAAGTTGATTGTAGTGATTAACATACTTGTTGCAAACCGACCTTTGGCGGAACTGTATGTGAAATCAAATAAAAAATAAACAAAATAGGAATATGTTAAGCGTTAACCATTTTAAAACAATTAAACGTACAAGATTTCGGCGACTGTGATTGTTCTTCAGAAATAGATTATTCGAGAAAAATGCTTACTGAGGAAGTGGGCAAAAAGTATTACCTAGGATTGCTGTATATTGATTTTTGCAGACGGGCTTCAAGCAACCTATAATTTCGGACTGTTGCTGTTAGCGTGGGGTTATGTAACATGCCCTCTTAATTTACTCAAATTAAAGCCTCACTCTTTAGCTTTGCAGTGGTTCAGAAAATGTGTTTTAACGCAAATTTATACTTATATCAAAAATTCATTCTTACAGTTTGACATCGTTTGTATCTGAATTTTTTTTGTTGCAGTACACCCAAACGTATTTTTAGATTTTTGCCCCTGAAATACCACATATGTTGTTGTCAAAGTGAGCCAAAATTAAGCAAAATAATTTTTTACTAATATACGGTACATTATTAAAAAAAAACGCTGTAGCAAAATTGTGTATCGTATGACTATACAAAGTCTCAAATTTTTCCTAAACATTTGGTTTAAAAAATTTTAATGATTTACAATTGTTTTAAATAAATGAAATGTCGTGACCTTAATACTTGTTATTAGTATTTATATTTTAGATAATTGTGGACATTGTTCAAAATATTTAAAGTTTAGGATAAAATCAACTATGAAACACAAGACAGTGTGTGATTTCATTATCAGTATAACAAGCTACGTCTTATGCCTCAGTAATAAAATTTACATTCCCGTAGACGTGGCGTAACGTTTGTACCGGTGATATGACAGGGTCGTAAGTTTGTGAATGTAATGTCGTACTGCAGTCGTTCATTTGATTAAGCCAATGCCTCTTTGATTAACGGCAATATATATATATATTTTTTTTTATAGTCATAGACAGGCTGGAAGATGGACACATACGACGTGAGCTACATACTACTAGATTGTCGCAAATTGTGATTTCCAGAATATGGACCTGTTATTTTTAAGACCGGACAAATTAACTTCATTAGATCCTATATTTAGTTTAAAAAATATGTCATATTCCAGTGCGCATCCGAAATTTATTTTCATCCATAAAAATATTCACACTAATACAATTTTTTAGGCTGAAGTTATAGCCTCCTGGTTGTGTTTATATTGTTACATTAATCTTAAAGTTTTTTACGTGTCCTTCAGAGTAATTAATGTCACCAATAATGCAAAATTAAAAAAAGTATGTAAGTTATTTTAAAAGCATAATACAATATAATACGTGAAGATTTGTACATATGTTTCAACAACAGCAACAGAAATATATACTTCCGTAAGTCATTACCAGAAAAATGCCTAACTTTAATATTAAAATTATAGGCTTTTTTATTTAGCACCATAATTTCCAAACTAAATTTGAATTGATTTGTTGCCTAATGATTCTTCTATATTAAACGTATGTACAAAACTTTTTTGACATGTTAGGAATGATCAAAATATTGGTAGGCGGCACATTCCACGTAAAAGAAACTAAATCATAAATCTGTAAACTGCCCAATGCAATTTCATAATGCAGGCTTTGACAGTTAATCGTATTGCTGCTTAGAAACATAAATTATGTTGGCAATCACCAGGGTGTTTCCGCTCAGATATACAAAAGTGACAAAAATAATTTCCAAACCAATTTCTTTATTTGTCTTTATAGCCTATGTATAGAGTTTTATGTTACTTCGAGGTCAACAGGACGAACTGGTAAAAATTGTAATGTGTCTTCATTTAATATTGGACTTTACGTTTTTTAATAAATTAATTTTGCATTTTTAAAATACTGTAACTAGTTTTAACATAAATGTGGGAAATTGTGCGTAACTACAAAATGGGGTCCATAGATTACAAAAAGATAAAACGGAGGACGTTTTCGGAGAAATAAATTTATAAGAATGCCTTTTTCAAACATAAGTATATTTTACTAAACATATTATTAGGTACACGTAATTGTGTACATTGCGTGTGTAAAACAACAGTATCATTATCTTTTCGCAAAAATATATAAGAAAGATTTTTAACGTAAGCATATTTTCGTAAAACGTCAGTGTATCTACGGAATTGTATACACTGCGTATGGAAAATACCAATTTTGTGCTACCCATCTTCTCTCGCGATGTATTCTGTTCCACTAGATTGGTGGATATTGTTCAGACGAGAGAGAAAGTTCTTTCCACACTTTCAATCTGAAAACTTAATTTCAGCACACAGCGTTGACAACATCGTTAACATGTGCGCTTTGTTTACCGTATCAAGGCAGTACTTACATGTATAAAGCTATAGCTAGAAACACTGGAAAATCATTTGGAAAGTTTACTGTATTTTTTTTAAATCTCCAACGTACTGTATATAAGACTCAAAACTTTGTATCCATATTGGCAATAGTTTATTTTAGGTACTGTTTCTATCGTCAAAAGACCCAGTTAGAACTACACAGTTTTGACTCACGACTTGTGATTTGTCCCACAACGGTTTACATTTTATGTTACAAATGTTATAAATTGCATCACTGAGTAATAGTAGGATAAAGATCAAGGCCGTTCCATCCAACTATTCTATGGGTAGGTGACGAACTCTAAATTAAAAAAAAAAAAAAAAAAAAAAAAAAAAAAAAAAAAAAAAAAAAAAAAAAAAAAAAAAAAAAAAAAAAAAAAAAAAAAAAAAAAAAAAAAAAAAAAAAAAAAAAAAAAAAAAAAAAAAAAAAAAAA
>PNEQ01014412.1:0-15108 GCA_003012365.1 Medauroidea extradentata
TCAGGTGGTCACGAACACAGAGGGCGTAGTGAGCTGGAGCTCCATCACATTGGAACCACAGTGACGCGCGAATATCAAGACTGACTTCATCCAACATGTCAGGTAAAACCTCGCGCAGAAACCGCAGATACTCTGCAGCATTGAGGCGTGGTGGCAAAATGTGTGGTCCTAGTACACTGTCATTTAGTATCCCAGCCCATATGTTCACTGAAAATCGCTGTTGGTGGCGGGTTGGATACGTCGTGCTGCTGTTTTGCTCGGCCCATACGTGAGTGTTACGGGTATTGAACAAGCCATCCCTGGTGAAACAGCTCTCGTCTGTGAACAACACATGCTGTAGAAACTGTGGCACATTTTCGCAGCACTGCAACAACCACCGGCAGAACGCATGCCGTGCAGGATAATCAGCTTCTTGTAAGGCCTGTACCTTCTGCACATGGTACGGGCGCAGAAGTTGTTCCTTTAATACCAGTGCAACAGTTTGACGGGAGGTGTGCATGGCATGTGCTATTGCCCGTGTACTGGTAGATGGTGTGTCCTGAATTCGTTCCAGCACCTCTTCGTCAAAGCTCAGTGTCCGTATTGTCCTTCTCGAACCATTTGCTGGCTTCGTGACGTACAGCGAACCCGTGTCCTGCAAACGGCGGCCAATGCGTGCGAACATTGTGTGTGCAGGGTGCCGTCGGTTAGGAAACCTCTGACGATACTGTCTCTCCGCCTCTCTTCCATTGCCGCCTGCTGCACCGTACACTAAATGCATATCGGCTAGCTCTGCCAATGTGTAGCCTTCCAAGTAGCCTCTACAACTACGACAATAAACGTAGCGAGTGTAACACATGCACGGTGTCTCGTACAGTCACAGAGCGTCAAAGCGGGTAGTGCATAACACAACACAACAGATGTTTTCACTGGCTTGTTGTCGCCAGGTTGCCTGCCTACCCCTGTTACTTTGGTGCACCATTGCAGGTATAAGGATGCATTTCCGGACATGGGTTCCTTAATCAAATATGTTCCAAACATGCACATCTACCATCCCTATCAATTTGTAACACTTATTCTTGGCCACCCTGTATTTATTCAAATCTATTGGTGATAGCAAATGTGTAAAAATTTTATTTGAAGGGAATTTTATACGAAACATTTCTGACGGATGATTTATTTTATAAAATGTATGGTCTCTTAAAATACATGTAAAACCAGCTATTGGCACTATTTACCGTGATGGTAGCCATTGCACAAAGTTTACCTTTGGAGGACTTTAATGGTGTTATTCAGGAGGTTTTGAACTACTCGCGTATCTATTCTCTTGCTTGTATGAAATGTTTTTCCAAATATCCTAAAATGGCTGGCTTGTATACGTACGCTCCATCGCATGTCAAGAAAAAATGATCTCTCATAACGAAGTATTCCAAGAAAGTAAGAACTATGGCTTCGGGGGCTAGAAAATGGAGTCTGATAATCAAGAGGTTGTTTTCGGGTATATTGAATCCGCAATTTTGTTTGACGTAACTTAATAATTTTATTTAGATAAATTTTGTTTTTGTTGGTTGTTTTGTTTTGGTTTTCTAATTTGTTATTGTCAGCCTACTTGTATTTGTCGGCATTTTATTATTATGTCATTTGTTCACCGTATGTAGATAATTTTGTTTTTACATAAACTATGTCATTTGTTTAACTTGCAACTGCTTTGTATCAGTCATTATGTGTTAGCTGGCAGCTTGAGTCGTTAGTATCATGTTGTTTCCTTTGATTGCTGCTATGGCAACTAATGTTTGCTGCTACAGTCTGTTTATTAAGCCTATTATACACGGGCATCTCTCTTTTTCGTGAAAGTGAACATTAAATATGCACAAGAAGAAAACACTAGCTAGCATTCTAGCTAGTATCTACTTAAGGCTCGGTTTCAGTCGCCATAGTGAATTTTATTATTTTTGCTTTTTTAAGAATTATAAGAACAAATGTTAAATCTGCAACTATTCCGCAAATTCTATTTACTTTGAGCTACAATACGAGCATGGCAATAGAACTAGAAATGAATAGTTAGGTCCCAATTTGTCTGGCAAATTTTCAATATAAAAATGTTTGCCTCACACATTGCGGCGTAATTATAAGTTAATAGCTAAATCGGGAGGTCAGTACTGTAGTGAAATGTAAATAGAATTTGAGGTATAATCGCATATTCTACATGTTTCTTCTTAGAATTTCAAAACAAAAGCGAAAAATAATAAAATTAAATATGGCGATTGAAAGCTAGCCTTATTCAAGTGTTTAGTCCTCACGATTAACTTTCTTGAAGGTGTATACAATTTAAACGTCGGGTACAGAGTTTAGTGCTGTGTTTGGGGTTATTTGTGCAATGTTTGTTGTGTCTGCACAAAAATATGTGTAAAATGTAAAAAATGGAAATATTGACAGTAGTAGATAATATCCTGGTTTACGTGACATGATGCACGATCCAGCAATAATCCTTCAATAGCTGCTTTTTGTCTAACTACATAGGCTATATATTTTTTAATATTTCGTTCAAAAATAGTTGCGCCTGCATAAAAAATTGTTGGTTACATTCGACTTGTACAAGAAGATAACATAAATAAAAGCGTCCCTTTCCCACACTAGCAAGAATACAAGTCCTTTTATGCTAGTCACTAGTACGCTCGGTGTCCGTTCAAACGTTTGCTACAAGTCAAAGTGAACAAGGTGTTCACTTTCTTGTACAAGAAAGATGTCCGTGTGTACTAGGCTTTAATCGTGCTTGCTGTCAGGAGTGCTAGGTAAGTCCATATTTGCTTCTCCTAAGGCGTTTACGAAAATCTTACTCGAGATACTCGATATAGTAGACAGTCTAAAACTGGGCAAGAATCTTGCTACTGAACACGGCAGATAGCCGTCAGCAGACGAAAAACAAGGGAGCACGCGTAAAAAGTAAACAAACACAGGCTCCAGCGTGTATACATACAATTAAATATGTTTTAAGGTGTTCGAGTGCATGTTCACCAAACAGACGATTTCGAAATATAGTATTTTTTGGTCGAGACGTCTAAAGGAGTTTACCAAGTGAAAATGTCGCCAGAAGAAAGTAATTCAGGAATAGAATAAATTATATAATGTACTTAATTATTACTAGGCCTTCTAAACATATATTTTTTTACATTTAAAATTTATTTGCAAATAGTAAAATTTCAAGTAATCCAAAAAGCAGTGGTTCTGTGTCTGAGAATTCTTTTACTATGCAATGCCTATTGCAATGGAAATTTTTGGAGGCTAATGCTAGCATTTTTGTACATTATACATTACCAGTAGGGGCCTATGTAGTTGCAATGCCATAAACGTATATTGTAAAAGTACAAGAGGATATTCTGCACTGTCCGAACTTGGTTCAATAACACAGGTCTACAGGTGACTGAACTATACCACTTCTGCAGATTTTGCCACTTCTTTTTAAATAGGCCGCCATAATACTACACTTTCAGTTTATGTATGCTCGGAAAACCTTTAATTATCCAATGACTGTGCAGATCCGATTACGTGACAATATTACCGAGTAGAGTATATCTACTATGTTTGCGTTAACGCCTCTGGTGTTGAAAGGTGTTAAGTGTCACACATCTTTGTTTCTGTTGCTGGTGTCCAGGGGCACCAGTGTCGCATGTATATTGGTAGAATAGAAACGTATGTCCGGTAACTCGAGTGTCAAATGGTGGCGCCGTGGTGCCTGGGTAGGCCGTCATCGTGGATGAAGTCACGGCGGCCATCTTGGATTTGACCTTGACCATTGACCTCTATTATGTCAAGGCGACCATCTTGGATGACCTCATCCAAATTTTTTTCCAAACTGTCTAAAATTTTAAAACATAAACTAAACTTTGTAAAAAAATTCTCACAAAAGCATAAAAAATTCCAAAAAAATTCCGAAATTGTCCTTAAATTTCCTCAAAATGTCCCCTTTACCAAAAAAATTCTAAATTAAATGTTTTTCTTCTGCAGCTTATTGTGACTGCTACTGAGCAACCCTCAAAGAAACCAAACAATATTTTCTTAATCTAAATAAACATTTTCTTATATTTACATGTTAATTTTTTTTTCAATTTCAGCATCATCCTTAAATGCGTATTATAATATTGTCTACAGCGTAGGTGCCCATAATACTCCTAAACAATCAATATAATTAATAAAATTATGTTAGTTACTAAACAATAGAATTTATATTTATCCTATAAATTTTTCTATTTTAATATTTAAAATGATTCCAATAATAATATTAATTGCTTCAGCCCCACTCCCAAAGTATGTATACACAACAGATTTTCAAAAAAATAATAATTTAAATACTTTAATATAAAATATCAATTTTTTTTTAAATTTTGATTTTATACATTATAAGACATGTGAGATATTTGCCTGTAGACACCTGGCGACAACACACACACTACCCTCCCGCTTACCAACTTAGCTATACCCGACCAATTTTTAATAAAATCAAATACTATTTGTTAGTAAATTAAACACATTACCTTACGATTAATTACAAATATGTACGTTCCATTGATTGGCTCTTGGTAATATACATATCTACCACACCACTTCATTACACAAGTGCCACTTGTCCCATCATCCCTGCTAGTCAAAATAATATTTTTTACTAATGTAATATTTCTTGTATTTTTAAAAATATTTTGTACGGTCACCTGTATAGCTACATAATCAATGAATTTTCCAATTTATTGAATTATTTTACCTTTATCATCTCCAGTCAGGCAATCTTAACAACAAACTTTATATATCGTTTATTCACTATTTTTAGCTTTACAACTCATTAACCTTGCTAAATAGTTTTTATTAAGGTTCGTTTAACTCCTACATATAATTACACAAGTACCACTGCTTTCACGGTATATTTTAATTTTAATTATATATTTTAGTGTATTTATTATATTTGTTTTGTATCGTATCATTTACGATTATATGACTTAAGGCTCGATCAGTAGTCATATTGAATTATTAAATTTTTCGTTCTTGTGAAATTCTGAGAAGAGAGTATGAAATTTTTTATTATAATATCAAATTCTATTTACCTTGCGCTACAATAAAAGCATCACAGTTAAACTTTAAACGTATATTTAACCCGCTTCCAGTATAGCGAGTTAAGAATTAAAAATGCTGTATTGATTGCGGATTAAAAATACGTTAAAAGTTCAACAACATTGCTTGTATTTTAGCGCGAGGTAAATTGAACTTATATTATAATAGCAAATTTCACATTTTTCTTCTCAGAATTTCATAAGAGTGAAAAATAAAATAATTCAATATGGCGGCTGATTCCGAGTCCTAAAAAGTTGTCCATTTATTTATTGCTTCCTCGTCTCTTATACTCTGTGCAGGCGTATGTCATACTGAGTTTAATAACACACTTTTTTAATTATACAAATATCTTAAAAATCTATTCATCTTCAATACGATACCACGTACTGGCCGGTAGGCCACCCAACACCATATAACATTTAGCTTTGAAGATATAATTTAATGGTGTTTAAGTGGGAAAAAATCATTATTTTATGTTTGCACAAAATAGGGTTAATTTTTGTACACGTTACTTGAGAGTCAATATTCCTCCTACAAAATAAATTAGATAAGCCAGTTTTTCCATAATGACATTTCAGAGTCACATATTGCATATTTGTATTACATAAAAAACTTGAGATAAACGTTTATTTACCTGCATTGTTACGTGCATTTTCCCAATATAGAAAAATGTAGTTCAGCCAAATACAAAATAATACTCTCAGAGCCGTGACATGCATTGGAATGTTTCCGTACCCTGAATTACGCCTAAAAATAGACATTTCGCAATGTCACATCTTAAAAATTATACTTCATCGATTGTAACCGAGAGTTTTATAATATTTTCGGTACCGATTTTTTGTCGGCAACACCACGCACATTGTGCGTAAGATCTACGCGAAACTAAGAATGTGCAGTAGTAGTACTTAACGAACATTCGCTTCCCCGTCCCCTCGATTCACAGCTTAAGGAGGTCGTTCAGCTGTCTCTTTAAGTATGTTATACAAGTCATGCTAGCTTAACATGGAACACTATCCCTATACTAACATACAGGCCTAGTCACCTTTACCATATCATAACATGTACACATATGTCACATACACACGAACTTTTACATGCACACTGCCTTCACACGTTAATTTTAAATTTTTCACAACTTAAGAATATTTGTCACGCAACGTTCAAGCACGCACGAATTACTGCACGCATATACCATTTATTTGTACTATTCTATACCATCTTATATCATGAAGATAAAAAAATAATCTCCAGTTTCCCCAATTATTGTATACTGTCTAACTTTACTTATAACTCGTGCTCTTTACGCCTGATTCGTCACTTTCATACTCATATTCAATTCTCAACTTCGTTTCACGTCTTTATAAACTCTCCTTAAAAAAATTGTCCAAATGTCTAATAATTGGCTGTCTCAGCCATACTTGAATCATATTCTTAACGAACTTATCCCTACCTAGGTGGTGTAACGGTTATACATTGTAATCGTATTCGTGAGCAACTATCGTGATTATGGTTTTCCAAGATTATTTTTTATATAAATTGCTTTGTTCTGAGATAGATCTTTGACATACACCATAACTGATTCCTATCCAAGTCCTTGTGACAGTCGGGTTATATCTAATGATCGCGCTTTTTTCGCGAACATTCGTAATATAAATTCTAACACCTGCCACGTCACAATGCTGTTAAGACATCTAAACCTCACCCACCTTAAAATAGTTTTTGAAAAAAATGTATATTACAGTTAAAGCTACTTCCCTCTAAAAATTTTTGTAAAATTTACAAAGATAATCTTTGTACTTTTACAAGTCCTTGTAAAAGTACAAAGAATATCCTTGTAAAATCATTAGTTTATGAAGTTACAAAGGTAAGCTTTGTAGTACTACAAAGGAATTCCTTGTAGGCCTACCTATACCGACAGTTCCTGCACTCTACATTATTTTGTAAAATATTACAAGGCACTTCTTCTTAGTTGTATAAACTTTTTGTAAATGTTGAAAATATTCCTTGTAATATTATTAGTTTATAACGTTCAAAGGAATTTGTTTGCAAAAATACTTAGAAAAAATGTGTAGCCTACAAAAATCATAAGTTCGCTGGAAATTATTCATGCAAAGATCACAACCTCTGAAAAGTATTTTCTGGAATAAAGTGAATATTTATATTAATTACCTGCTTTAAAAGGAAGAATTATTACAGAACGTTACATTGAATGTATACAAATAAATAAAGACCAACCGATACGTAAGTCATAGTGGTCTAGGGGTGAGATGCGTAGCTTCTAAACGTGGGCAGAGTGGTTCGAAACTTAGCACCTCCCGAGTTTCTTTACATTTTTTCTAAATAATCTCTTGTATATGTCCTTTATTCAAAAGTTATTTTATAAATAAGTTCAGTGTAGTTTATGAAGTACAACGAACATTTAAATTTATTTATTTTTTCCGTATTGAAAGTACAGCTACAAGGCTAGTTCTTGTAATTTTACAAACATATACTTTGTATTTAATTACAAGGATAACCATTGTAGTTTTAAAAGGAATTTCTTTGGCAACTGGGTTTCCAAGGCTTTTCTTTGTAAAAGTACAAACAATTTTTTACAGTGTTCAGTTCTATCAGAGACAACTCAGACATATTTTCTTAGACTTCACATTTAACATCTATAGGTGATTCGAGATAAAGTGAGCACTCAAAAAAGCCCTGATTAATTTCTATTTTCTGCCAGTTTATATCTTTCCGCGGTATGTAAACGTAAACATTGCCACGTGCTTTAATTTACATAGGCTTGTACAATGTTTACATCTACATTACACTGGGCCGAAAATTTTATCAACAATATCTACTCATTAAATACACGGGTATTGAATAAAATGTATAACCAATAGTAATCTTAGTTGTAAATACCTGCGAGTTAACGTCTTTTAATACTGGTTTCTGTGCATCGACTCTAATTTATACGACCTGCACTATTGCTGTTACGTATCTCGTAAATATGTACACATGAAAATCGAATTTATTACTCAAAACCGACACAAAAAAACACGCCATAATGACACACGCAATTTAAGAATTCAAACATGTTCAGTTATACTGCCATGAACAACGACGCACTCAACAAAGGCAACGACGCACTCAACAAAAGCAAAGTAGTTTCTTAGTGTATGAAAAAAAAAATTGCTGTTTCTAAATCAAGATACTCATGTTGGCGATCGTAACACATAACAACTTACATATAACCAATGAGGAAACAGTCACTTCTAATACTTTAGAATGTGTTTTATCAGAAACCCATATTTATTGCACAACAGACAAACACAACAACGCTCTCCTCTTGTACCGTCCGGTACCGTCATTGAACGCTTCCAAGCTAAGTGGCGAAAACCTAACTCTGATGCCACCTGTCGGTGAAATAATTAACTACGTCAGTGCGCGTAGCGGTAGACGCCTTTCGCTAACGACTGTTGAATTTGAACGGCCCGGATTAAATCACTTTCTACTGGCGCCGTTTAAGAAAACTTATACAGGCAGTAAGTATGTCAATATTATCATAAATAAATATTTTATAGTATATTAAATACGAAGAGGTCGATTCCATTTGATGTTCTTTCAGTAATGTTGTATTTAAATATAAAATACACGGAACTACGTACGATAATTCGCTGCCAACTGTATAAGCAGTAATGTAACTGTTGTCAATGTTGAATTATATGCAGCAACGGCTAGTGATTTTTTTCAAAGGTTAAATCTTTAGTGCTCACTTTATATCGAATGACCTAGTGTTGTACATAACCCTGTGATATTTAACTAAACGTAACGCATCTGAACTAACCTACAGAAGTCAATACGCCTTGTTGTTCCTGCCTACTGTCAGTGTATTTGTATAAGATAGACATAGCCCCAAGTGCGATGTTGACTGGCTCATCTGGGCAGGTATCGCAACTAGATCAAGACACTGAAGCAACATTCACTGATATCATAGATCACTCACCTGACACTTTCAGTGGTGACCCCAGCATTTACTAGTGAAAAGTTTCAAGGAAAGTCAATTGCATGCTTGTAGAGAAGTTTACACGAATCCTGTGAGTAGTATTTGAAACATAACAGACTGAAAAATCTGTTTTTGCCATTTTGAGGGGCTCCGAAATGATTTTTCTAAATAACGTGATGCTTTGAAACCGCCATTTCATCATAGCTTCATGTGTATGTTCTTTTCCTACACTGATACAGTGGGCATATGTGGAATAGTTACGTAAAACAAGATATTTATAAACACGCGGCAATACATTTTATGCGCATGGTAGGCGAAGCCCTTAAGCTTAAATTTGTTTCTATAGAGAGAATTTAAGAATATTTTTGTAGAACGAATTGTTACGGCACGAGACCAGAGCATATTATTAAAGTACAGTGTCGAAAGTCGCTGAATATCTGGGACAAGTTACTAAACACGGCGACGGAGGAATGTCTGCAGCCTCGAAGACATTAAAACACATCCCAACGTACTTCCGCCAGTATACGGGATAAACGGGAACAAATTTATAACATATGGCGACTATTTAAGAGGCACATAATGCAGGACGCCATGTTGCTGCCTGAGGTGCTGACCGACCGTGCTCGATCGTCGTAACCGCGACCACAATCAGCCTGCCCGAGTTAGTACAAGGTGAGAGACATCAAACAAATAAATATACAGTAACTGGACTACTTACATTGCTGTGACCAGAGTACTCCACAGGTAACTTTTAATGTAACCGAATTGTACAAATTAATATTTACCTACCGGTACGTTTATATTTTTATATACATGTATCAATTCGAATAACGGAAGTTTCATTAAAACAGCAAAACCCTTAATGATGTGGAATCAACAACATATCAACTATAGCATTTAGCAATACACGGTAAGAATAAACTAAGTTGAATCTGCAGCAGAATGCTGGTGCAATAATGTCCAATGATTGGCACAATGTGTGTATAGGGCAAAATACCAGAAGTTCGCATCACACCATACAGTTTCTTGGCATTTTGTAGAAAACATTACCTGGAATACTTCAAAAAGACAATGTTTGGCCAACACAGGTCCTCGTCACATTTTGAGCCAAATAATTTAACCAAAAACTTAAGAAGTTCTGAAAATTATTCATCTTTCAGGTGTATTGTGAAGACACTCATTTACTGTGTAATTTTCACAGGGCCTACTAATTAACTGCAAATACAGAAACAAATATATATTCAGAAAAAATTGTTTCACCTATAATTAGTGAGCTTACATATTTCTTAGTTATTTCAAGATAATCAACGTTGGAATTTTTTTCAAATACATATCCATCTATAATAGCACTGAAAGATAAGTCGACAACATAGAGTAAAATGTAAGAGAATAGACTCCCACGAGGTTTCAGGCATGATTTCAGTTCACCAGTTAGAATTCACCTCGATTTTGGTCCAATTTTTTTACTGATTTTAATAATTTACGCAGCCCACCATAACACTGAATACAAACGAAAAATGAGTATCAAGCTTTATTTTGATTTGTAGAGTCAATTTAGTGTGTATTTTGTAGAGTCAACGTTGGCCTGTCGGTAAATGGTTGGCATTATGTATGTTACTCTCACAATGGGCCTTCTCACAAATTTCACTGAGAACATATGCGTAATCTGCATGGAGAAACTAGCCCATGAGAGGTGAAATGTTTAAATTTAGAGGTGATTTGAAGTAAGTACAGCCATTACAAAATCTGACATTTGAAACTCCCGCGAAAACAGTTCGTCACAACATGGCTGCTTTTATGTCATCACCCAATACAACAGCTGGCATTTGGCAGATCTGTAGCAATATTTTTGGTCGGACATAACGGAATATTTATTTAAACTGTGTTTTGGGCCAATGTACGTGGCGTACTTATTTATTCCACTCGCAAAACACGTTAGCATTCTAAAATATTTTAATAATCTAGCGAAAAAATTGTTTAGAATAGTACACCGAGTCATTAATGTTGGTGAAACCTATAAATGTTTGCTCCAAGAACATTTTTAAGTGAACAATAATTTAGTGATAAAAACTTTAATGTGTTCTGCATCCACTTACTGTTATATAAATAACTTCGTAATACACTAGATACTTAAAAAAATTTGGCGAAAGTTGCTCTAAAAGCACTGAGCTGCAGCAACCAAAGAACATTTAAGTTAAGCCTACATACAGAAGATTTTTAAAAAGTATAAACAAATAAATATGTATAATGTACAAAATAAGCAGCAGTTTTATTTATTTCATGATTATAGGTCATTTTTATATCAACTTAGTAAAAAATGTTTATGGTACTTACTAACTATAGGAAAGTAATAATGAACACTGTTCTAATTGAAGTCATATAAAACGTAGTGTAGGTTATTCAATACATGTTGTCACTCAAAAATAATGCAAGGAAGCTTCAAGTTAATTTCGCGACCGTAGCGTACACAAGCCATGAAAAGATCGAGGAGTAAGCCATAAATGCGTACACAGCCATTACCTACTGAATACATTTACTCTTCTACCTTGTATTGTCATTACCCTTTATGGTACTGTAGTTAAACATGTATTTATATATGCACCAGTGTAACACGTTTCCGGAGTTCCCTGGCAGTAACCCATCCAAGTGCTAACCATTCTCGAAACAACTTTACTTCAGTGATCACATAACCACCAGGATACAGTACAGGCTGATGACGTGAGACCTGCATTTAGTCCGCGCCGCGGCGAAAACTGTTATATGTGTCGTATAACTAAAATAATTAAGCAAAACACTTTCAAAAATATTTGAATTATCTTTATATTTCTCCTTGTACTTTCATGTGGATTAATTTTTTTAAATACTATTTTAATTTCATACGAGTAGCCCATTTCAACCATCAAATGTTGTTGGCCCAGCAGGAAATAAGTTGGAACCCAACTAAAATACAATGTTGGGCCAACTTAATTTCAAACGATATTCCAACGTTTAGGCGAAGTTGACCCAATATTGTTTTTTTTTTTTTTTTTGTTGGATGCCAACCATACATCAACGTAGGGATTACATTTTTTCACAAAAATTTCACTGTTGAGCCAATGTTATATGCCAACTATGGCCAAACGAGTGCGCAGACTGGCAAATGTTGTCCAAACTAAAAGTTGCTACTGGAGATAGAATTAAAAATAGTATTCCGATAGCTAGTGTCCTGAAGTGTTGTAACCTGAAGTAATATTCTGAATGATATTAGCTTGAAAGAATAACATTATCCTAAATGGTAGTATCCTGAATGGCAATTTCCTGAATGATGGTATCCTGAATAATTGTATCCTGAATGATAGTTTTCTGAATGGTAGTGTCCTGAATGGTAGTGTCCTGAATGGTAGTTTCCTGAATAGTAGTGTCCTGGATGGTAGTGTCCTGACCGTTTGATACGATTACATTGTGAGGCAACTTGGTGTTTTATTTTTTTGGTTAATATTGAAAATGTAATAGGCCTACAACAATTATTTACAGTGTTGAGAACTTTTTTCTGAAATTTTAACTATACAACTAGATAAACTGCAACTATAAAAATGGCAACATGGTGTCTAGCATAATATGTAAGAGGAGGAGGTTTTATCACTAACATAAACAATCTCACTAATTTGAAGAAACTTGCTGTAGTGAAACAAACATTAAGTCTCCATTTTCTTATATCACAGGCGACGTCGTGAGTCGATACTTATTCGGACCAATACTGCACACGAAGGTAAGCTTCGCATATCAACATTTTGAAATAGCGAATTTAAAAAAAAAGGTTTTTATTTACCTTCTGTGTTTGACAGGTATGGTATTTAAAAAAAATTGTCTGTGATAGACTTGTAAGTTGAACTCTGCATATATTTTTCATCAAATGAGCAGGAATATAGAGATAAGATAGGAAATGTTATTGGTTGAAACTGACATGTCTGATCCAGAATGGTTGGTGGCCTTGAAATAGGAGTTAATGTTTGCATAGTTGTGACTGCAGTGTCTGCTTTATCATATTGTTGCAAAATTTTGTATTAAGATGGGGTTTGTTCAGAAAATTACTACACTGCTTGCTTATTAAAGATCAAATGACAAACAGTTATGATTAAATGGGCATTCACTCTACTAGAACGGCAGGTACTCTGAATACAAGACTGTTACAATGAGTTATAATTAAGGAGGAGAGCGCAATATTACTGATTATATATATATATTATTAAGTGGAGGGTTGCTGCTACTAACTAGATCTGATGAACTTACCTAAGCTAGATTAATGAGGTAGACTGCATCGATGGACGAGCACGTCCTCGCCGGAACTCGACCCTCGAGCTCCGGAAGAGATCTGGACAACTGTTAATCGGAAGGGTGTTAAGAGGCCGATAGACCTGGTTTACTGGGTACCAAGGCATTATATCGGTGTAGTTGTATTCGTTATTACGGCACTACGGAGGGGGATGGGTTGAGTTGCTGTCTTCCTTGGTTTCCCATGCCGGTCTAACTGCAGACCGAACCTTCGAAAGTCAAAACAATCTGGCAGTGCTATCTGAAATTGTGCACCAATGTTTATGGCGTGCAATCATTAACGATTCTTTGACATTGAAGAAGTAGCGTAGCCAGGAATTCAGATCGAGAGGTGCCCACATTTTGCTATTTACCCATTCCTTCTTTTAAAATTGTGGGTCCGGCGGCTCTAAACCCGAAAAAATTGGGATTTCAAGAGCAAAATGGTGCTTTTTTAACCGTTTTGTGTGCCTCAATGACGAATATATAACTTACAGAAATTGTTACATTTTTTCCGAAAAATATTATTTATGTGGACAGTTTCATTATTATTTTTAATGATCTTCGAGACATAAAAAAGTGCTAGACAAGAGAAATGATGGTCAAACTGATGTAAACAATAGCTAGAACTAGGTCTTCTTTAAATAAAAATTAACGCCAATTTTGCATGAGTGCTATTTACGACTTGAAAAAAAAAACATAGTCATTTATTACAAGATGATTCTAAATGTATTACGTTAATTTATTTCATATAATGTAAGTCCACTCTGTTTAACATCGCAAGGAACTAGTAGTAACACATCAAACGAACGAGATGGCACAATGGTAACACGTTGACAAATGCGCTTACATTTTATAGTAAAACACATGAGAGACAAAACAAACAAAGAAAAAGCAATCAAAACAGTTTTCACTTAAAAAAATCCTTCGAGTGCTCTCCCCATAGTCTTTAACAAAATATTACCTAAATGTTACACTAAATCTCCAGCGAGACAATAAAATAATTGGTACAATTTATACTTTAGGAAACGAAACTTCATTACTTTGTCTATGATTACGTTACAGACAACCTCGTTATTTAAACATGACAAATAAATTTGATAATAGAACACCAGTGAGACAAAAATGGATAGGCCTACAGCTAGCACCTTAGAAAAAGAAAGTCTTTGTACACTTTGTTCATATTATTAGATAAATTTATTTCTTAAAAGTGAAATTTAGATTTAATATTAAAGCACAAAACACTAGCGAAGTTAAAGACAATAATAAACTTTGCTCTTAAAACAGTTTTTAAGCACTCTGTCTCTGAATAATGTGACAATTTCGAATCGTTACCTAAACCTAACATTTAAATGTTATTGTTAAACACCTGTGAGACAAAACAGTCGCTAGCGCATTTAAATAAGAAAACCTTCGAGCACTCTGTCCATGGTATTTCACAATCTCATTACTAAAACATAACATTTACATTTTATAATATATCAACCAACAAAACAATACAAATTGTGTTGCATTCTACCCATCGTGTTTAAAAAGTTGTTACGTTAAGGTTGTTCAAGTGGGGAAAAAACATAATTTTATACTTGTATGAAATAGTGTTAGTTTTGTACACATTACTTAAGGGTACACATACTTCTAACGGAAAAAAATTAGCTCATATAGTTTTCCCGTAATGGCACTTCAAAGTCAAAATTTGCGTGTTTTTACTTCATACAAAACTTGAAAACCAGATAACATAATGAAATGAAAAAAATCAT
>PNEQ01014412.1:15208-46415 GCA_003012365.1 Medauroidea extradentata
TTTTAAACACAAAAATATTTTATAATGGGTTTGTATATGCTTCAAGCCGTGGACGGTGACGTGTAGTTTTGATGAGATTTTTTCCATTTCATTATATTTACTGGTTTTCAAGTTTTGTATGAAGTAAAATTATGCAAATTTTGACTTTGAAGTGACATTACGGGAAAACTGACTGAGCTAATTTTTTTTCGTTAGAGGTTAATGTACTCTTCAGTAATGTCTACAAAACTAACACTATTTTATACTAATATAAAATTATGAATTTTTCCCCACTTGAACGCCCTTAACGTGACGTGACCAGTGTGCAGGGATTTTGGCGATAATGCTGTCGGGGGGGGGGGGGTGACATAAAATATACCCTTAGTCGCCAGTTCCGCATGGTTGGCCAGCTCGGCGGAACACGAGCATGAGCTGCCAGCCTCAGGGAGTGTGGTCGACGCCCTAGCGGCTACACTGAAAGTCACTGATGTCCTGCTGGTTGTGTCTGGGCGCGCATGGTGACGTCAGGTACCCGAGGACCCTCCGAATGATGCGTGTCTACCCACAGCTCAGGCCATTTCCACTGCAGGTCAAAATACTCACAAACCTCTGACGCGAGAAAGCCCGCGCAAGGTCAGGGTGGGGGAGCGTGTATCAGAGCCCCGACCTGCCAGATAGGGCGGTGCAGGCGATGTGTGTAGTCAGTTTACGACATGGATTTATCATCAGAAGATAACATATAACACAAAACATTAATATAAACCAGAATCAGACATGGTGATTTGTTTTAACAAAAATATCGAAGGAATTTAATATTCTTAGCTATACTGGGTCTCGCCTACCACGCGCTTAAAATGCGGCGCAGCGTGTTTGTAAATACGTATTTTTAAAGAAACTATTCCGCATACGCTCAATGTGTCTATGTAGGAAAAGAAAATACACTCCAAATTTTCAAAGCATCACGACGATTAGAAAAATCATTTCGGAACACTTCAAAATGACTCAAACCAGCTTTTTCAACATGTTATATCTGAAAAACTACTCACGGGATTCGTGTTAAACTCCTCTAGAAGCATGCAATGGACTTTGCTTAAAACTTTTCACCAATAAAAAGACAGGGTCACCACTGGAAGTGTCAGTCAGACGAGTGATCTACGATACCACTGCACACCGTTTCAGTGTCTTATTGCGGTAGAGGTGATACCGCACCAGATGAGCCAGTCAACATCGCTCTTGGCGCCGTGCCTCACTCACACAAACACACGGCCAGTAGGTGGGCGTCTAAGTTAGCTAAGAATTTATCAGCATACTTCGACACATAGATATTTATAGTTGAATTGAATGCGGTAGTATGTTCAATGTAGTGTTCATGAAAATGCAATAATAAAACGACCGTTTAGTTTTTAAAACTGTTGCTATCACTGACCGGGGCATTAAATGTGAAAATGGTGGATCTAGAGCAGAATACTGAAGAACCTAGCATGTCTTGTACCAGCAATAGTAATACCAATGTCAATACCATGAACAGAAAACTGAGTATCTGTAATAAAAATACAAGTAAAATATTTGGTCATCAGTCAGAAGAAGAAGACTCCGAGTACATATTATATTCCAAACTGTAATCTAGACCTCATTCTATCTACTACCGGTACTCATGAAGAGCCTGATTACCTACTCCGGCAACTTCCAAGAAATTAACAATTGTCTACAACATGGCGATTTTTCAGTTCTGAAAGTATATGGAAAATGAAAACAGATATACAGAGTGTCCCTGAATGACTTTTAAAGCTCTCTGTCCCGTTGTAGAGAATGTCGAGACGAGTAAAATGATATAGGATACTTACGGTTACAAAGGCTGAAATATTCCTGAAATCACAAAGTTGTTATCTGTGCTGAGGTTCACAATCTGAGTAACTGCAACGAGTTGCCCAGTTCGCCTAAGGTCCCCCATTCTCCGACACGCTCAATTTGCCTGTATTCATGTAACAGTAGTTCAAGCTGTAGTAGTGGAACATCACTTGTCTGGCATCGGTAGTACGTAGGTGTCTTCGCAGTGCCGAGCAACAGAACGAAATGATTAATTACACATTCAACGAAATGGCAGACATGCATCTTTGCTATGTCGCAGGTAACTCAAATGCTCTCTAGGCTAGACAGGTTTATGCAGAGTGCTTTCCTCGTCGCAGTTTACCGAGCCATGTTTTTTGACAACAGTTGACCATCACATCCATGAAACAGGGATGGTAAAGGTAAGTAAATGCACACAAATGTAACAATTAAGGCATGTAATAATGTACTTTCTTGGTCCAGCTATCCTGGTTTTCCTTGCTTTCCTTGGATCACTCCAGGCAAATTATGGGATAGTACATTGTGAACGCCACGGCCAATTCCTCTCTCAGTTTCTATCGATCGTTTAAGTTCATGCAACTGTCCTTTAATAACCATGTAATGCCCCAATTAAGAAAGTACTTAATGTACAATACAGGTAATGTTAAGTACGTTAATAATTTGTTACAGGATTGTGTCGTGAAGGAGGTGGACGACTTCGCAAGGTGCGACAACAGTGGTTTGAAGAGGAAATGTTAGTGAGTGTTGAAGGGAATCCATGTACGAGCACAAGCCATGTTGCATGTCAACCCGGTGTGTCATGCATGTCAGTTTTGCGGGTATGGCACGAACTTGGTCTTTACACATATCACATGCAAAAGGTGAAGAAGTTGAACCCACGAAACTACAAACCAAGAGTCCGGTATTGCCAGTGGTACCTAGAATGCCAACAAGAACCAGATATCCAATCTTTAGTCATGTACGGTGACTGAGGGTAATGTTTTTAACATAAAAATTTAAAAATAACATTTGTTGGGCAAATGCTAACTTACATGCTATCTACGAACATGGTGGTCAAGATAAGTTTAAAGTCAATCTGTGGGTGTGTATTTTGGACAGTTACAAGATTGTCCCGTACATCTTGCCACATCGCTAAAACCAAAAGAGTTATCATGTATTTTTGAATGAAGTGTTACCCGACCTTCTTGACAATGTTCATTTACAAATATGATTGAACATGTAATTGCAACATAATAGTGCACCAGCACATTACTGTCTGCTAGTTCGAAATCAATGAAGAATACTGTTGCGTGTTGGCCTGGTCGCAGTCATGTTACATCATGCTAGGTGGACAGCTCGATGATTCAACCACAGTCAATGGTTTTACCAGAGGTGCTGTGATACGCCCGAGACGTCATCGGGATGACGCTTTGACTCTTGGCAGGTATGAGCGAGGTATTTTCTATTTTTAAACCTCTGGTCACCATGTTACTCCACCGATTGATGTCACTAAATTGTCCATATAAAAGCCCCCAAACAGCGAAATATAGGCAGTTGTGTCTTGTGCAGTCTTGAAGAAGCTTGAAGAGTCATAGGAAGTCTTGTGAAGTGTTTTAAAGTGTGAAGTGAGACCCGAGTGTAGTGTGGGTCGGCATCGGCGTCAGTACCCCAGTGGCGTCGATGGCGGTCGTGAGAAGTGACAGGCCGCAGAGAAGACAATACTTGGGGTGTTGTGTTGGCGCAGCAGAGCTGACAAGGTGCGGCGTCTCGTGGATGGCAACACGGCGCCATGGTCGGTGTCGAGGCTGAGTAACATCAGCGACCTGCAGAAGGGACAGACAAAACTTGGGATGTTATGTCGGCGCCACAGAGCTGGCAAGGTGTGGCGTCTTGAAGATGGCAACACAGTGGTAGTGGTCGGTGTCGAGGCTGAGTAACGTCAGCAGCCTGCAAAAGGGACAGACGACACTTAGGGTGTTGTGTCGGCATGGTGGAGCTGACATGGTGTGTCATCTCGAGTATGGCAACACTGCGGCAGTGGTCAGTGTCAATGCTGAGCAACATCAGCGGCCTGCAGAAGGGACAGACAACACATGGGGTGTTATATCGATGGCAGCAGTGAAGAAGGTGTCAGCGTGCTACAGATAGGTGGTGTGCTGTAGAGAACAACACTGGAGGTACCGCATCGGCGAGAGCAGTCACTGGCAACTTAGTAGAGTTCGCTGTTGGTCGATCTAGAAGAAGGTGCTATGCCTGTGGAGAGAGACTGGTGAAAGACATCTTGGTGATGTCAGAGTCTACTGTCAGGTTGCAGGCACATACCTTCGAAGCAGTATTCGGCGAAACAAGAGAACTGATGCTGCGGGTCGACAGACAACAAGGAGGTGCGTGGCGCGGAAGTCGGACCGAAGACCTCAAGAGTGAAGGCAGTGGTGCACTCGGGGTGCTGCGCAGCACATGGTGAGCCATCACCACTTTGGACTGTTAAGGTTGTATATTGTCCCTATTTGAAATATTGTTGATTGGATATATGACTGAAATTTTATTGTGATTTGCAGTTTTTGATTAATTGTAAATATTTTTGTGCTATAAGTGTCACAGTTAATTAACGTTTCTGTGGCACAGTAGTAATTGTGTTCATAATTAAGGGTGTTGTGTAAGTTATAGTTGATAGCTGTTTTGTGTATTTCTGTAAGCTTTGTGAGCTAGTATATGAATAACTTAATTCAACTCTTTTATTTCTAATTGTAAGACATATATCCCAAAGAGTTCAGAGAATTGCCCACACATAAAGTTTTTGCTAAACTTGTGTCAATACCATTAGCCGTGGATAGAGCGTGGCGAACCAGTTGTTTGGCCAGTGCGAATATCAGATTTAAACATGTTAGACTTATTATTCTGGGGTTGCATGAAAGACCTCATTTATTGTACACCTGTGGAATCAGAAATGGATTTGATCGGTAGAATAACTGCAGCAGCTCACAAAATATAAACCAATCCAGCAAATAATCTTACGGTTTCGTGATGTACTAGCAAGACACAACCTGTGCATTAATTTTAATGGTGAAAACTCTGAAAATTGGTTGTAAATAACATTAACTTGTGTGGAGTATCTATGATGGTACGGTTGCCCAGGGCACGTCTGGCAGCATCGAAACTATTAATATCACTGGTATCCTAATGCTGAATTTTGAAATTAAAATCTAAAAATTTCAAAAGTTTTTTAAAAATATGTTTTCATGTGTGTCGAATCGTAGCCTACAACATTGTTATATACTGTGAATTTTTTTCGGTTGGTATGTAAGTTGGTTTAAGCGGCGTACATAAACACTTAAAGTACACATTTTGACATTTACGACTCATTATGCAAAACTATGAACGAAACAAAAATTCCTGAGAGAAAGGAACTTATGTCTAAAATAAGAAAAAAATATCTGGTACAAATATAAAAATAAAAATTGACGTTGAAAACTGAGCTGAACAACGCCCTTAAAGTAAGATATTAACAGTACAAAAATATTGTTATTATAAAATAAGTTTGTCTGTTAATTGTCTAGTAATTTAATCGTGGCAGTATGAACAAATGCATGAGAAAGTTTTTCACTAATAATTTTAGACATAAAAGTAAAGTTACAGTGACAAAAACTGTAATTTACTAAGTAAACAGTCAGAGAAAGCTAAAAAGTTAATGAAAAAATGTTTTGCATTTGTTGAGAACAATCTTGCGCCCAAAATAGAAAAATTTAGTTACAATACTCTAACATGGGACTACGAGAGGTGTATATGTAAAATTTTATCCATACAATATATCCATGTTGTTTATACTTATGCAAAAGTTATGCTATGGTAAATGTTTTTATTGACAGTATTATAGTTTCGTATTTTTTAAATGTAAATTGTGGAACAAAACAGCTACCCCGAATGTCATATCAGATCAAAATCTATCTTTCTTTTACATAAATCGTGTGTTTTTTTAAAATAATCTGTGGTTTTTATTCGTTAAACTAATTTGCGAAGCGTAAATATCGATGTAGCATACATACCGGACTGTTTCTACGTCAATTAATTTAATTACAGTTGTTTACGAGGGCGGGGTACATAATTCAATGCTGAAAGCATTAATTTATAACTGTTGATTTCTTGAAGCCAATTTGCGAAAATTGAGCAATGGCAACCCTAGACAATAGTTTTAGCCAATGTTTTGAACAAAATTATTTCGAGTGTTACGAACCTCTGAGGCACAATCTCTGACACCGGAACCTTGTGCATTTAACAGTGGCGCAAGAGATCACGCTTAACGAATTAGCAGTCCTGGATAAATATTTACCTATAAAGTTGGAAAATACCATTATCTAGGATTGTCGTTGAGTATTTTATCCATATTGGCTCCGAAATAGTTTAGAAATCAACTGACATTTTTTAGCGTTTATTTAATACCACACAATCTTAAGTATGTTAAGTTATGGCAACTCAACGAAAATGTCCGCTATTTTATCATAGAAATCCACTTTGCGAATAGTAGAGCACCCTCGAGATGTCGTGCTAGTTTGTGATAGACTTTGCGAATACATTGCGATACGTATTCATCACGTGGACAGTTCACAGTCACAAAGACAGGGAGTTGTAATCGCTTTCATCGCATAGTTTAGTTTAATGTGTGTAACGATTGCGAAACTACTTTGTGTCGTGATCATAATAGACCTGCTGAATGCTGGGACATCCGTACAGGTCGTGTAGGCACATGGCACGCAGAGATGGAGCAACAAAGTCGGAGATATCAGTAGTCGTCGATGCAATCGGCTTGATGTCGCGGAGAGGCCCGAATCATGCTCGCTGGGGAGGCCTAGGGCAAGTGGTGAACGAGGCGAGCGACTGGTGTGCCAGCGGCATGCCTCGTGTGTTGTATGCTGTGTCGGCGACAAGTGGCGGACACACATATCCCGGCACAGATTTCAGTACGTCGGGCAGCGCCACACACTCCTCTGGTGTCAACTCGCCAGCCTATCTCGCCTCCTCAGTAGGCCCTGGTGTCGAAGGATACTGCTTGTATGACAATTGGACGAGGTATCGCAAACTCGGGAGCCGATGTGTCAGACTGGTCTCTAATGGCTTCCCCTCTGATGTGAAATGGTTGGATGATGCCATGACCTCGCACCCAGGCTCTTCATACAGTGACAGCATCGTGATGCCAGTGTCGTTGCTGTCAGCTAGCTGTTGTTTGAGGTCGTGGATGGCAGTTCGACTGTGCTGGTTAAAGCAGACCAAGTTTGTGGTCCAGCAGAAGCAGTGCAGTATGGTGTGCGGCTCAGTTCATTTTGCCGCGAATCTAGTGCAGAAGTTCGCCTTGAGGGCGGACTGAAGATGAGAATGCACAAACACCTTCTGAGTGGCTTCGGTGGATGTATGAAGGTGGGCGGCCACTGCTGAACATATCGCCGCTAATGGTCACGCGCCTCATCTCTCTCTTCTGCGCATCGCTCACTTCGATGTCGACTTGCCCATTGGGAGTGTCATCCTAGGGAGATTGGAGTTCTCCTGGTACTGGTAGATTGTATTGCAGCACGACAGTGGCAGATGAACTGCCTTAGGCAGAATTCGTACAGTAGCATGGCATGAAGAGCGTGGCTGTCAACTACTGAGGCCAACTCCGATGATTTCTTTCATTCAGAGATGCAGCTGGCTCATAAAATCTTTATTCCATCTCTCAGTGGGATTGGCATGCAGGTTGTATATTGTGGTCTTGATCTGTCCTATTCCTCATTTCGTATACATGTCACACCACTCGAGGCCAAAAACTGGGCCCCATTGTACACCAGGACGTATTTGAGAAAGCCTCAGCAGGGGAAGAAATTGGTGTAGAGGGCCTAGACAATGATTGTAGCATGCAAATTGGGTTTGGTATAGGCCTCTGTCTAGTGGGAGAATACGTCCGTCATGATGAGTATGAACCTTTAATTATTGGCTACTCTAGGTTAGGGCCCCATTTTGTCCAAGGAAATCGCCTCGAATAGAATTATCGGGATGCACTGCTGTTGAACATCGCCAGCATATCGCAACTTGAAACAGTTGCAGGCCATGCAATTTTACACATGTCTGCACATAATGAATGGCCAACAGAAAGGGTCATGGGCATTTATGAAGGTCTATTGTACTCTGGTCGACACAGTATGGCTTTTCAATGGACGTACCATAGCACGTCAGCATCTACATCAGTCGGTACAGAGTCCACCAGTCTTAAGCCTTCAGAGAGCAGGATGCCACACTGTCAGTAAACACTCTCCATTGATCTTTCACTCCAGTGTTGCAGCCCTTCCAGTACGTCTGAGCGATGGTGCTGTGTGCTTGCATAAAGACAAGGTCCATACAAATGGTGCAGAGGTGACTCACTGATATCAATTTGGTTGAGTCTAATGGTGTTCAGTGGAATCTAGGATGTGGGCAGCAGAATTTTCTCCCATTCGGCTTCGCCGACCATGATGATGTTGTTACATGGCGACCTTGACAGTGCATCGGGTATCTGGTTGCCCTCCCAGGAACAGGCTCGATGTTGAAATCATACACCTGGCATAGGAGAGACAACCTGGCGAGCTTGCTGCCAACCTCCTTCATGGTATGCAGCAACACAAGGTACCAGTTTTCTTTGTGAAAGGTTAAACTCTGATACTCTAAGTAGGAATGGTACTGTTTCACTGCCCAAACAACCACTAGGCACCTCCTCTCATTCACTTTATAACACCACTAAATAGGTCCAAAATAGGTGCTCCTGTCATCAATGACAGGTCATTGGTCGTGGACATCTAGTTTGTACAGAACCAGGCTTAAGAACACTTTACTGGCATCAATCTGTAAGATGAGCTGTTTGATTAGGTGATATCTGACCAGGGTAGAGCACGCTGTAAACCATCGTTTTATTTCTTCGAAAGCATTGTTGGCTTTCGCTGGCTGCCGGTAAGAGTTCTGTGGCAACATTAAAGCCATTAGGGGAGCCGTAACAACAGCGAATACCTCCATGTACTTTTACATTCACAGAGAGTTGACAAGTCTGAAGCACTTCCTCAACAGCTTACGTATGTGTAGTTCCAGGCAATCTTTAATTGTGCAGAGGTTTGTTTTACCGACACTAATCTTCTGTGTTATGGTGTAGATTTGAGGGAGGAACAGGACTTAACTTACAGAGGAACATGCATCGCGGCAGAGAGGGATTGGGCAGGCATGGCCACAATTGGGGCTATAGCTACCTTCCTAACTTTACCTGTTGCCTAACCTATAATATAAGAAGAGAGATGTAAAAACCGGCATATGTACTGTAAAAATACTCTCCACAGAATAGGAGTGTAACCATTCAGCAGTTACATGCATTAAAAATAAAAGGCTACTGGAAACAGAGGAAGGTCCTGGTTTCTTTGTTAGTGGAGCAGTGAAATTTCTTGTGGTGAGGGAGGGGGAAACTGTCTTTCAATTATTTTCTTAATTTACCATTGTTTTTTGTTGGGGGCTTTCATTGTACGGGCGTCTGAGTCAAGTGGAAACCATGACGATAGCGCGTTGATTTAAAAGCATATAGATGATTAACTGAAAACACAATTCATCCTGTAAATTTTCACCTATATAATTGTCAAATTTCGAAAAATCAACAAATTACATTTCAAGTATTTAAGTAAGCATTAATCTTCAAACATGATCGTTGTATCTTTAGCTGTGAAGCTGCCACCTCATCCTGCCCATTCCATATTCCCGCACCTAATGTTTATCCTTTCGACACTTTTAACTCCTGCACAGAACAGTACACTCTAACCTGTCACCAAATATTTCATATAAAGCCTACCGAACCCTTCCTTAGCTATCCTGCGTTCACAAAAACCATGGGCAAGGATATTATAACATACTTTTCCTATGAGGGATCTTGCTGCCTGTAGACACGCCACCTGCAGCACAGACACACAAAGGAGGGAAGGACCACACCTACGCGTACACACCATCTCTCCTTAGGCGAGCGGCCAGCGAATAACCCACAGACCGCCCCGAGAAGGGTATAAAAGAGGGAGCACGGGCCACCAAAGAGCAGTTTGTCTTGGAGTAGCGACCTGTTTGCTACTCTCTCTCTCTGAGCAGTACTCCTGCTATCACTGAAAGGTTCAGCTACTGTAAATTTCTCTACCTTTCATCGCTACAGCTCCAGGCCCGGAAGACCAGCGACCGCTGGATCCCTTCCAGAAGCGCCCGTCACGACCGTGAGAGCCTTCAACGCCAGCTGTCCAAGCTTCGCCTGCTAAGAGCCGCTTTCCGAGGTGGCGTCACCTGCATCAACGACTTTCCCCATAGAAGCTAGTGGTCTTCTGTTCCTTCTACACACCATTTAGACATTTTAGGCACAGGGTGTTCCAGTTTTCATTGCTGACGTATGCCAATAAATCATGCAGCAACATTATTCCTTTATTTTCTTCACTCGCCATACCTTCCACTGTTGACAAACCCATCCGTTTGCTAGATACCTGTGACCCGTGCATCCCATAAGATCGGCACGGGAGTTTGATATCGGGTCGTCGTAAGCATCCTACGACTGGGAGGAGGTGTAAGCTGCGCACCTTCCAGATTTTCTTAATTACGCCCTCTGGAGGTAGCACTATTACACTGTGCTCTTTCTGAGCAGTGTCGGGGTTTGTCTTGACTGGGAGAGGTGAAAAGGCACAGGGACGTGCTGAGGTGCACTTCTAGCGCTCCTCTACAAGTACGCCTGCCCAATGCCAACAATAGTTCCGCCGAATTAAGGCTGTACATGCCACAACAGCCGAGCCTACGGGATACCAAATACCAACAATCTGTTAGCCTTACCCTTACACCTTCATCTGAGTCACAGTTAGACTATGCCTAAGAGGTCAGGAAGGAAGTTGAGGGTCAGACAGGAATTCGCTAAGTTGATACAGGAGGCACTGGAGGTTAGGGAACCGGTGACAGGTGTGTATTGGATTCAGAGGGAGGTCTCCGTGGCCGCTCGACGAGGCACACAGCTCAACGGCTATACCATTGTTCGGCTGGCATTTCAGTCACCTGGAGGATAAGCCTTCCTTAGCACCCCCTCCTCAATACCTGTTTCTGTCTCCACCCCATCCTCGCCTTATGGACCCCCATCCAACGCAGTTCCTAATCTTGGCACCTCTGTACTCTCCTGTCCCGGGGATCAGCACCCCATCATTGCCACTTCCTTCCATCCACCTTCGGCTACACCTACTGTGGCAGCGCAACCTCCAGTGCAGAGCTAGTTTCCCTCGCTGTAATATCCCCTTACAAGGTGGTGAGACACCTGTCCATGCCATGGTTATTTTTATATAATAATTTAAAACTGTGTGTAGTGATGCTGTCTTAGACTGCCCTGTTCGACCACGCTTGATACTCTGAACTAGTTTGAAAAACAGAAAAACCTCACCACATGTTCTGGTTTGAACGTCTTAATTAATACAAAAGTTGATCAGTGAAGATTATATTTGTAGGCGTTGCATGTTTCTAAAACTTACGTTACAAATTTTGGGAACAGTACTACAAGTGTGACGTAGTTATTTTGTGACACGACTGACATACTTTTAAACCTGATGCAAGTTCATTATAATAGCGTGGTATAATTCTATACGTCTATTGTGAACATTGCCAGTAATCAATTCATTAGCACAAGTGAGTGTGGAAAACTTTTGAATAAGCGGAGTTAGAACTTGTTGAAAAACGACTAAGTCCCGAGTGTATATGAAAACTGTTGTGGTGGACGTTTTCGTTTTTGTAAATTAAATAAGGAAGATTACATTGACGATATCGACGTTCCGAAATAGCTGGTTAGACGTTGACCTGTAAGAAGAAAAACTAAAAGGTGTTTTAAGTACTCACTGTAGTGACGTGTTTTCTCCAGCCCCGTTTACTGGGCTGTCGTCAGGCAAGCTCCGGGGAAGTAGACACGTTCAACACCGGCTTACACACGTCATGCGGCCAGCTAGGTTTCTCACATACTGCCGGCAGAAGGGATTTTGCTAACTACGCGCTGAGCGATCGCGGCGTTGCTGGTGGCTAAAAATGGCACTTCAAAACCTACTTTATCGGTTGGTTTAACTCGACAGGTTAGCAGACGAGGAGCGGACGGATATTGTGGAACTGTTTCCTATCAAGAAAATTCTACGCCGGAACTTTATCCCTTGGGGAAGGGGAAGCTCCGAGTTGGAAATAAATACTGCTGTCTCGCTAGGGTCGGGGACATTTATACTGGATGCATTCCATCCAGTTGCAGGGGCAGGATGACAAGTTAAGTATAAACCTACATGAGGGGCCATGGTGGCCTAGGGATCTAACAGAACAGATTGTGACAGCATAGAATGTTTTCGTCGCCAGTAATTATTTTGCAAGATTTTCCTCGCATGCAAATGAGTCAGGGTAGAGTGTTGAAAATGTTTTCAGAATGATAAATATGATCCGGGCGTGTTTTAAAAATTAGCGGTGTGGTATCAGATATGAGATTTTACGCGTCACCGTCTCAGAGATTTTTTTTTATTTAATTAGGTTTTTTTTTGGAATTTGTAAATTGACATTTGTCCTAGGTTATGTTAAATGTTCCTTATTTCCGGAATAGTAAATTTCTATGTAAATGGTTATTTAATTCAACCGAGGTCTGTTAATAACTTGGGTGTTAGTCAGTTGTATAATGTTGTGGGTGGTTGAATAGCCCTATGTATATGTACATGTTTTCTTGTGGAGGAAATTAGGAAATTACAATTGTGCGAATTTAAATTGTATAAAATTGAGTATGAAACTAGTATGAAGACAGTCTGTTATAAATCTTGATCAAACCATTGTTCTGCTAAAAACTGTACAAGGAAAAAAAAATGGGAATTTAATATCATACATTATATAAATTAACACTATGCTTTTCTGTTCATGTGAGTTCTATGGTCACAACCTCAGAATCACTTATCTGTACATTTTCAAAAAACTATTTTGGCAGATGAGCTTTTGATCTTTGTGGTTTTTTCTTTTGAGTGAGGAGTTTACTGATTGGTTTCAGGAAAATGGCTCACTCTTAATAAGAATATCGCCACAGTGGTGAGAGTCCGATGAGGAAGACGGCGGTCGACGCTTCGGGAGTGCATCCTGGGCGTAGCACGCTGCCGTCTCGCCATCGCGCCCTCGCCGACAGACTTCCTGCTTTCCACCAAGCACCGCGTCAAGAGGATTTGGCACCCACCTGCAGGGCCTAGTTTTGAAGTCGCCAAGCAATTTCGTCAAGGATTGGCCATCTGTGGAGCCTAGACTTCTAACAACTGCAAGACGGCACTAGAGAAGGATCTAGGGAAACCCCTGAGAATACAACTACCACTCTGAGAAGTGAAGGTAAAATCTTCTGGCACCCTACCATCCGAACACCTTCAAGAGGGTGATCATCACCATTTTCAATACACCCGACTGCCCTGGAGAAGGGGAACGCCACATAGAATGTGCCCACTGTGGGTGCTGCTACCACTATACATGCCTAGGTTGGACAGAAGAAGACCAAGACACAGAAGGTCTTGAATACAGATGCCATGCCTATCGCCAAAGACAAGAGAGATGCGACCACCCTGAAAGTCTTGGCCAAGGCCACCACAGGGTCTGTACATTGTTGACATTTGATACCATGGGTAAGATAAGCAAATTTTTTACATAATGTTTAAGTTATTCAAACTACACTTTTATCATAATTTCTTTAACACTAAATTGTATATAATGCTGTGTGTGTGCATTTAAAAGGCAGGCGGTGACAGGGAAAGTGAGGGGGGGGGGGAGAAGGTAAACATTTTAAAGAAAATTTCATGTTTTATCTCTGATGCTACCAACAGCTATTTCTGTTTTTATCAAGCATATAACCTATCAACAATGTGTAATTAAATCTTACGGAAACTGTAGCCTACTGCTGTGCTTCTCTCACCACTGGCATATACAGGATTTCAGTTGAGAAGAGGTATTGTCCATGCAGTCTTTATCAAGGTAGTAAACAGAAATAAGAATAATATATGCTGTTCGAGATAAAGTGAGCATTCAAAAAAGCACTGCTAAAGTTCTATTTTCAGATAATTCGTATTTTTTTCGCGTAAAACGACTAACGACGGGACATGTCTAACCTCTCTGGACACGCCACTTGATGTTTACACATGTAAAATAAATTGTATAGTCAGTATGAATCGATATAGTTTTTATTAAAAAAGGGTTTATTAATTACATAAAATGCAATTTTGTCGATTTTGGTTGATTTGGTTTCTCTATTGCTGAATTTAAATGGGAAAACACGCGGGACTACATTGCGTTTTTCGCTGCCAACCATACAAGTAGTAAGGCAAATACCGTTTATATTGAATTATATGCAGGAACGACTAGCGATATTTTTCCAAGGTTAAATTTTTAGTACTCACTTTATCCCGAATGACCTATAAATAATCCTTTCCTGCCATAATAGATATTCATTTTCAATTAATAGCCAAATTTATTGTTGTATAAATTTGAGCAATTCTAATCCATTTCTATATTTTCGTCTTGTAAATGATCAAAGAAATGTATATTCGCCTGTAATACCGATTACGTTGACAAGTACTGATTTTCCAATACCTTTCAAATTTAATCCTGAATAAGTGTGACTGATGGGTCAAAATTGAGATACTGTATGTTTTTTGTTCACAATAGTACAATAGAAAATTTTCATAAGCTTTTCTAAAAATACGTACGAAATTCCTTATTGTAGCAAATTATGGAATACAATTTCTGGCCTACTACAATAAAATGTTCCGGTAGTATAAAACAAAACAGCCATCTCTGTCAATGACTTTATTCGATCGTAATTCGGGATACGATTATAAATCGAAATAAATTTTTACTAGTTACCACACATACTCGAAAATTTGCATTCTGCTATTTATAAATACTGGCATAATTACCTAATACTACGTAATATATCACAACACGAAAAGTGTAACAAACAATGGAAATCGTTTCAGAATAGTGAAACATGATACCATATTTCACACATTTCACACACCCCTTACCCAGTTCGCATCTTCCCAATGGCCAGCCTATTGAAAAGAGGTGCATGTTGCACAGCTAGGGCCCTTAGTCGTATGTGGCATTGGATCTCAGCCGACTTCCCTACCAGCACAGCAAGTCCCCAGGATGTCCTAGGGACATCCATTGAGGATATCCGGGTACATGCGATCCTCGGGATGTCCTAAGGATGGATATTTCGGATGTCCGAGAGCTCCGAAAAACCATGTCCCTAGGACGTCCCAAGTACCTCCTCGAAAAGTACATCACATCCCAGGAAGCTCCTTGGAAGATGAATTTGGGTCATCCTAAATTCCTCATCTGGGGAGCTCCCAGAGATGTCCTTACAGGGAGCTCCCAAGGAGCTCCTCTGAGGAACTCCCTTGGATGTCCGAGCAGGAGCTCCCTGGGATGTCCGAGCAGGAGCTCCCTGGGATGTAAGAGTAGGAGCTCCCTGGGATGTCTGAGTAGGAGCTCCATAGGATGTCCGAGCAGGTGCTCCCTGGGATGTCCGTGCAGGAGCTCCCACGAACGTAGTGGATTTCTAGGCAAGTTCCTAATATGACCACTAGATAGCTCACGATATTATTTAAATATACATGAGGTTTGTTGCAATTAATTTCGTAGATAATTCTTAACATTTATATATGCCTTAAGAAATTGGTAAATTTATTAATTTCGACACACATATATTATTATTACCGGTAGACTTTTGGAAGTTGAAGCATTTACAAAAACGTTATTACAGACGAATTGTTTATTCAAAAGATTTTAAGAGGCTACATTAACAATTATATGTATTTGACTGTGTGTTAAATACTAAGTATACATATCACCAAAACAAATACATTTGTTTTCTTTTGTGTTGAATACTAAACTTTTACTTTTGCTGCTGGAAGGAGCTCCTAGGGATGTCCCAGGGATGCATTTAATACAGGTTCCAGGGAGCTCCTAGGGATGTCCCAGGGATGAGTTTAATACAGGTCCCAGGGAGCTCCTAGGGATGTCCCAGGGATGTGTTTAATACAGGTCCTAGGGAGCTCCTAGGGATGTCCCAGGGACGTGTTTAATACAGGTCCTAGGGAGCTCCTAGGGATGTCCCAGGGATGTGTTTAATACAGATCCCAGGGAGCTCCTAGGGATGTCCTGGGGATGCATTTAATGCAGATCCCAGAGAGCTCCTGAGGATGTCTTGGGGATGTGTTTATTACAGATCCCAGGGAGCTCCTAGGGATGTCTCAGGGATGTGTATGCCAGACATCCTAGGGACGTCCGTAGGTAGTACTTTTCCATGAACTTTTCGTACATAAAAAGGACTTGAAATGAACTTCCCTAGGACGTCCTAGGGACGACAGTTACCACATCCTACGGACGTCCTCAGGATGTCTGTGTGCTGGTAGAGTTGCAGGTAACAAGAGGCAAGGGTCAGTAACTTCTAAACAGCCCTATGTCCCCACCCGTTCCCCTAGCCCTGTTACAAGTGTGCCCAGCCCAGCAGGCTCTGCTCCCCTAGGCAAAACACAGTGGCACACATAATCCTCGTTGATTGACAGCACCATAAAAGCTACGACAGTGCTGCTCTCTGTGAGAAATTGGCTGAACATTTTGCTGGACTTTTAATTGCCTACTACAACCTAACTCTTGAGGGGGATTATTCCTTAAATAAATAATGTTAAAATGAACTTGAAATTATTTACTTTGGAGTAGACATAAATGACAAGTATTGGAGAAACATAATTTTTTTTAGAAAAAAATTGTTAATATATATTTTGACACTTTAAACGAACTTTGCATACTTATTTTGCAGCCATTACTGCAAGAATCAGAATAAAAATTTTTACTAATTACTGCATTCACTTTCTAGATTATAGTACAAGAAATTGCGTGTCACATTCGGTTTTTTTGAAACAGTTGTTTGAAACAGTTTACTGATGCATTTTACATGCTAATGTAAATGCATTTATTCTTAATTTTTTGTTATGTAATTTCAGTAGCAAATTTAGACACTTTAACCAACGATTTGAAACAAAAATACTACACCGTATCATACTGTTGCATTTAAATTAATTTTATAAGCAATAATAATGCAGTTTGTTAAACTGGTTCATGAAATTTAGACATAAAGTCAAATGTATGTAACGATGTGTTAGGTATACTACAAGTCCCCTGTGAAGTGCTTCCATCTGGCGAGAAAGACAAGAAATATTTGAACTGTACGAAAGCATGTCCCCCATCCCCCTCCTCCGCAACTTTCGGACAGGACCTGTGTCACTTACAGTTGGTAGAAGGGTGGGGAGGTGGGGCGCGATACAGCAGTATCAAAGAACGTGGGAATAAAAATTCTTGCAGCGACTGGCTGACACTGTTGCCATATCTTTCGAAGGTTGTCACAAGAACAGTACGCCCCATGTGCCTGCCAGCCGTGTAGGCAGGCCACTGAGAATGTGAGTAATTTAGTGTAATGCTTTCCTCTAAGGTATCTATTATTTACATTCACTTTATTTATAACATATTTTACTGCTAAAGTAATTTTTAACGATAATTTTAAAGAACGTTTTAAAAAGATTAACAATAGTTAATCAGACAAAACAAAAAGCAAGAGCGTGGCATCCTGTTTGTTCCTTAATAATGATATTAGTTTACTAGGAAGAAATTTATGTATGTAATATATTTCGTAACAGTATATCATATATCACTTTTACGTAATCCGTAATAAAAAGTGAAAATTAAATCATTTATTACTTTCCGAAACACATTTATGTTTCTTTAATTTTTCGTTTACTGAGGAAATTAAACAGTAGCGTAGTTCCTAAACTGAACACAAGCTGTGTTGCTAAGAGTACCGGTAGTTCAAATACCTACATCTACTTGAAATTCCCGCTAACCTAAATTACAAATTGGTAAGTTCGGACACTGCTAAAACGTAAAGTGGTGCAAGTACAAGCATAATTATCACGCTTGAGTAAAATTTGTTTCGAATATGAACTATTTTTTTCCCAAACGAAATTTGAGGTAGCTCAAAATATGTTTCTGAAAGACACACAGTAAAATAACAAATTATAAATGGCACAGATTTTAGAGGAAGGCGTTACACTGAAAAACACAGTATATATAACACTTTACTATAAATACATACACGTAGTTTATTTTGAACATTAACTTTGTACTTTTCGTGTAAACATTGAGATAGAAATGCTTTTATGCAAGACACCACACTTAAAAACACACAATTTACTTTATATTACACTGCATTGAAAAGCATTCCGTAACATTTGTTTTGATCATAAACTAAATATTTTTTGTGCAAATTTTCAGGCAGTGAAAAACATAGAGAAAATTTTCCGCATGCAAAAAACGCATACAAATGTAATTCAAATACAGTATGGTTCCTATTTTAATAATGATTTTGCTTATGCACTGTTGCTGAAAATAAGACAAGGCAGTCGAAATAAAAAAATAAATAAAAAACCTCTTACCTCAGTTCACAGCAATACATATGAAGTTTCAACTGTCACTTTCAAGAGTTTCAATTTCAGATTCGTGATATGACGAAGCCTGATGATGAATGTCCTGGTAAACACAAATTTTCACAGCGCTTTAGATTCTACGGATGGAAACTTCGGCAATATCATTTGAAAAATGGTGTTTTCACGATTCCTTTCTTTTAACTAAAGTCTGTCTGCGACATAAGTTAAACAATCACTCAGCAGTTGCAAAAATATTTATTTTTTTCTGACGGTACAGCCAGTCCACCAGGGCTTAGTGCTTCAATCCATCCTCCAGAAAAAGTACTGCAATGAATATTTTCAAATAATTGCTAAATAGTACAAAATACTAATTTATATAAAATTTAATATTTCCCTACCATTTGAAGTTGATGAAACAGAATCATACAGAACATTTGTTGGAAAATTTAGCTACATATCCCGCACTGTATCTCGGTACTTCTTTATCTTGTATTGAAATTTTAGCCAAGCCCTTGTCATTCACAGATGTTTCACTATTGTCTATGTCACGGTTTACACTCACATCTCTTTTTCGGCATTTTTAACCACTCTGACAAACATCTGACTAGTTAGATATGGTTGATTTTTGTTTTTTTCATATTCGGTAATAACAGCTGATGAACCGAATTTTGGTATTTAATTCCGTAACACAAGCATTCACGGTCATTGCTTGAAATCTGTTGGTGTTGAATTGTCATACTCATATGTGTATCCAATATTCCGTATTCTAGAGAACATATTTTCTAATTTATGCAATTTGTCATAATAAACTACAGCATATCAGTTTTTAGCAAGTAGCTATATGTTTCTATGAATGATAACATGGAAATCAAAATACTGTTTTGGAATGGCATCATCACTTTTTTCGGAAATTCTCACTTCTGCAGTAACATTTTTCGTTTAATTAAAACTACTAATCTGTTGCTCTGAATGCACACCAAATGCGCTGTGCCAAGAATTTTTGCAGTCATTAAGAAATCTTGAATCAAAATATAAGTGTTGCCATATTGTGAAAAAATAACTACGTGGCATATTTTACTTTTTGACGTACACTTTTCTGGCCATTGCTACTTATACCATTCTGTAAGGTCCTAACGCTCGATCTTCTGTTTGTTGTAGCAAAGTCGAGAGCAGATATTAATTTCATTGAACGAGAAAAGCGTCGAATTTTCCAGTGAACTAATCGTTTTTGATTTTTTTTTTCAAATCAGGTTGACACAAGTTGCTTGTACATTTCCTTAGAGTAAACAATCCAGGTAACGAAATCCCAACTGTTTCAAAGGTAAATATACGCTTTCCGGGAAACTGAACACAGTGTCATTGTTGCTGCAATGTCGCTGTCTTTCCATCTTGCTTGTCCTTTTTTCAGAAGTCATTCTATTTGCTGAACTGTAAAAAGAGTTTCTAAGATTTTATGTACCTGAGTCCTAATGGCTTTAGGACAACGTTTATGATTGATTTTCAAATTCAACAATTTTTGCATTAACTGCACACATTTGGTTTTCATTTTCTTCTAATGCATCTTTGTCATTAAATTCTTACTGTAGTGCGTTTGCCTTATTTTTAAGAAATGAAACTTCTTGCTGCAAATTTTGTAACTAAGTATTGATACTAATTGTATGTGGTGGTGGGCACGTTTAACCTTTCATGTATAATTATGCTAACATGGACGGTAGAAAAGAATTTTCAGAAAATAATTGAGGCAATGAAAAATTAACGCCGACGTTGTGAGAAAATTTGAATGAGCTAGCCTTATCAGGCTAGGCAAACACAGTAGGCTCTCGATGTGTAAAGAAATAATAATTTCTAAAAAAAAATAATATGTACTAACTTGTTAATATATAGAGCCGGGCCAAATCGCGATGAGGAAAAAGACAAAAACATGACAAACGGACCGTATTATTTTGCTGTACGCTCCATTCGCCAGGCACAGGCAAGACCGCGCGGACTGATTTTGTGACGTCACGCCAACCTCCATCGGGTACCGTTAGCCAGAGGGGTCGGTTTCTAGTCCAAGAAATGGACAAATTGCAAGAAAAGGTTTTTTACGTCAAAATTTGCAGAAAAATTCGTAGCATAACATATCCAAAATCCACCTTCCGGTATTTACTTTTTTTCCGAAATTTGTCCCGAAAAAATGCGGAAAAAATTAATAAGTCGAAACAGTGCATCTTACAAGAAAACGTGTAGAGAGAAAAATTAAAGAGCATAAAATTTACCATAACAAATCCAAAATTCACGAAAATCCGCTTACAACTTCTTCTTTTTCCGGAATTCGTCCCCGGAAAAATATTAAATAATAAAAAAAAAAATCGAAAACAGCGCACATTACAACAAAATATTTCAGATCAATAGGTAAAGTACATAGCTTTTCCCGTAAAACATTCTAATTTTGTACTAATTCGCATAAAATCCGATATGTGTTTTTCAGAATTTGTCCCGAAACTGCCATAATTAGAGAAGGTGATTCATCGCGGGAAAAGTTGACTGTTAAGCTTCAATGTAATGGATTAATTTCTGATGCTTTGATTTCGTTACTGTTGAGTCCCTATTTGACTGGGCCAATGACAGACCTTGTGCACTACTACTGGACGTCTGTGGTTCGTCTGTAAACAACTAGACCGTGCTATATAACTATCGGCCAACAATGCATGACGCAGGACGCTACACTTATGTACAGGCCCTTACCTATTCTCATGACTACATTGTTTGAAAAGAGTTCCTTACTAAACGGAATAATTAGTTTGCCATTTAAGAACTCGTATGAGTAACATAAAATTTTATGCAGTGTATGTGGCACTATTTTCAAATAAACTTCCAAAGTTTCGCATGACTGCATCGGATCACTGGAAAATTTAATCAAAGAAATTGGTTTTATATAAAACAAATCAAATTACTAGAATCAATAGGGCCTACAGGAAATGCGTTATCACCGAGGAAAACAATGAAGAAGTACCTCCATCTTAAATTTATCAAAATAAAATACTAATAACTTGAAATTGTGTGTATACCATTTATATAAAGAAACAAAGGCATTTAAGGGTATTAAAGGGTTATAGGTATATAACTAAATATTACCTTAGTTAGAATTAGTTCTGAAAAGGCGTTTGTGTTAAATTTAATTCAAATGGACGGGGAGTGTGTGTGTATATATATATATGTGTGTGTGTGTTTATGTGTGTATCAACACATTTTTTTTGACAGCCTGGTAAAGGAGATTGCTCACCCGTGAAATATTTTACATGCATTTCGACCTATTGTGGTACATGATGTGAGGAAATATCCTATATATTAAAAATAAAGTCACCCGGTGTAAACTCAATAACTGTAGTATCTAGTACAAACATTATTTTTAATTTAAATGCATGTAGGTCGTATAATAATGTTTTCCTTGCATTTAACTATTACAAAGCAAATTTGGCGAATAAAGTGAACCGATCAAAACAATTGTTACATTTAAAAAATTTATAGCTGTTTTGAAACATTTGTGACATACAAATGCAAGGAAATAAGTTTACGTAATCTGAAAACTTAATACAATTTCTGAAATGTTGTGGACTGATATTGATATTTCATGCATTTAAATTTAAGCTGTAAGCAGCGCCAATTGTAGTGGTATGAAGTACTGAACTATTTAGTTAAATTTATATTTAAAACATATAAACAGTATGTCATATTAATTGTAGTGGTATGAAGTACTGAACTATTTAGTTAAATTTATATTTAAAACATATAAACAGTATGTCATATTATTTCCTGATTTCACGCTTTGTACTCAAAGTTTACTCGTTAATGAAAGTATGATAGTGATACACATATAATATACGAAAATTGTTGCTGGCCAAATGTCATGAAGAGGGAGAAGGAGTGATTGACAATATACCGGCTGCGTAGTTGAAACCAGGACGCGAACGTGCTACTCAAAGACCTAGGAATGTGATGCAAAAGTACTCCGTACTAAAATATCATGGAAATATCTGAGCTGCATATAGCCTGCAAATGCAAAGAAAAAAATTTAAAAAATACCATTCAAAAAATATTTAATTAAAATGTGCCTCTCAATACGTTTTCCCATAAATTGACTTTCAAATATTCACTCCGTATTGTAAGTAGTCCCTAAATTAACATTTCAGATGTATACGAAGGTATGTAGGTATATGTACACACGTTGTTCTACACTTCTATTTTCTTAGCTAAAAAAATTGTTAATTTTAAATTCCATACGACTTAATAAGTGCATGCCATGTACAGCACTGAAGGAGAAAACCAGTTAATCAGAAGTCACATAACTCTAATGAGATGTGATCTATGTTTCAAAATTTGCATTATTTCAACAAGTTTTGATGCTTGGGAAGGGGTAATGCATATATATGTGCCCTTCAAATGGGTCTATGGATTCCCAGCAGCGAAAATTCCACGCAATCCCACCGGGACTGAACCCAGTTTATACAGGCTTAACGTCTCGTCGACATCGAGGTCATTTGAGATGGCGTCACACATCTTTGACACAATGACAGAAACTGGCAGAATGAACCATTCCAGGCCAGCATCCCAGTTTACATAAGTTTCCCACTCGTTGTATGACAAAAACTCCTGTAACCACTTAATTTTATCCTATAGTAACAAAAAAAAGGAACGTTAAGTTAATTTGAAATACCATCTCTAAAAAATAATTTAACAAAATATTTTAACTATTTTTATAGCTTCCAATACTGATCTACTATTGTCATCCACTAAATGGAAGTTGTAACGTTTGCTTACTTCTGTTTACATGCTTAAGTAGTTTAATAACTTTGGATAGTTTGGTATGTTTTCATCCCTTCGTAACACCTTGGCGCCACTTGGACATTTTCGCTGAACACTTACACGATCTAGAAAGGCATATAATACACCAAATTCTGAAACACTGAATGTTACTTGGTTACTGTCCGCGCACCAGCTCTGAGTCCCTGGCGGGTATGCGTTTTTCGTCTGTAAACATGTAAATACCTAATACGAGGCAGATATCATGTCGACACACATACTAACCGCAGTAACATCGTAAGTTAGGACGTATTTGCCACTGTGTTACAGTAGCGTACGTGACGTTTAGGAGAGACAATGCATACACGCCGGGGACAGAGCTGGTGTGTGCACATTACGTGAACCGCCTAGTTTGGCAACAATGCTACAGCCTAGGAAGTGAATGGTGTGATGGAAAGAGACCGATAACCACCCAGGGGGAGGGGTAGGGTCGCGAAAAAGTAACAAGGCAAGGTAAAAGAAGTAGGGAGGGATGTGAGGAGTTGACTAACACCACATGATCAAGTACGCGAGTGTGCTGCTCTCCTTTGTGGATTTGCGGAACTATTTCAGCTACGAAGAGAAATTATTCTCTAAACACACAACAGATGTGTTAGTATCGGAAACCTGCTACAATATGGCGGGGACTAATTTCCCTTAAGGCTGGAGTTGCGATTTGTAATCGGGTTAAGGACGTTATGCGAACATAAACACGGTTTCTCTTGCTGTACACATGATGTCGCCATGTCAGTAGATTTTTCACAATTGCACCTAAATATTTAACTTCGGTTTTATAAGGAATTTTCTCATTAAACAGCCAAAGGCGGGGGAGATTGGCAGGGATATGACGGTGTGTGTACACGGCTGCCTAGCATTTACCCATGTTTTTTTTAATTCGCCACAGGCGGAAATAATTTTCTAGCCCAGTGAGCATTTCCTGGGCGCACTGAGTGGCAATTGTGGCACTTCGGTATCGCATGTATATTACTGCATCGTCAGCATATACACCTATGTTCATGTTATAATTAGGGGGCTGCGGAATATCATGTAAATATAAATTATAGAGAATTGGGGGTTGAATGCTGCCTTAGGGTACGCCTGCCCTAATCATGATGTCGTCCGGGATCACGGATGGTGGAATGTGGTGAAGCCATTGTCGTAAGTGAACTTAATGTAACAAGATCATGGGGGCCAGCTAGCCAGTTTACTCGGGCTAACACAAGACTAATGGTGTTGCAGGGCGTGAGATCGTGGCGAACTCTAGTCCCATGATGGCCTGTCAATGATAAGGGTGGTGATGAAGCTACTTGGCCACATGCACTCCAGTGTTAACATGTGGTGACAGATATACGAAAAATTCCTGCGAAGGCCCATCCACACTTCATACTAGAATTATTACTGAATGAAAATAAATTACCGAAAGTCAGAATACATTTCAGGTTGGGTAATGTTGACGTATAAATGTGTCACCCTTAAGTTTCCCAGTTACGCAGGGGAACGAGACGTAAAGTTCTCACAAGGACAAATTCGGTTGGGAAACATAGGTTTATTCTTCTAGACTACATGCAATGAGACAGGCTCTATTCTCCGCTGAAGTTGGTGGACGCCTATAGCCGCCCACTAGCATATACAGAGTGTCCCAAGTCGGAGTGCGTTAATTTTGTGTAGTGATAGATCGTAAAAAAACAGTCGAAAATGTCTTGGAAATTTCTTTCTAAAGTGAATATTGGGGGAGTATTGGTACCTATCCTAAACATCGGCTTGAAAATGAAAATTTATTTTAATAAATCAAAAACTAATTGACAGAAATGAATGAAATTTGGAACAATGCCGAAACATTGAAGGATCTTTATCCTAATATTACTTTCGTAATACTATTACCCCTTCACTGTTTAAATGGGGTACATGTGCACGTTTATGCCTATAACTCTTAAAGATTGTACAAAAATGCACATTTGACTGCAATAATGGAAGAAGCGACGGACGACAAACAAAAAAGGTCATTTGCCAGAACTCGCTTACGTTTGCGGTTTTCGAGAAAATCGCAAGTCAAATTATGGCATGTATTCCGACGCCGGAAACATATGCATTGTCTTGATAAGCAGTACAACCAAACAAAGTGGCGACTAGCAATGTTAGCGTAAGCGATAATACTGAAGATGATGACTCATAAAGTTAGTTAAAATACTTATGAAACGGTTCACTGAAGAAACAATCCACCATCCTAAATTTAAGTGCTTAGCACATAACAGCTGTGACAAATATCAGTCAGACATGTGGTAAATTGGTAATATGAAACATAAGAAAACATCGAAAAAAATGAAAAACACATTTAACGTACATGTTTGCAATATTATTTCCATAAAATACAATGTCAATAATGTCACAGAGTTATTGTGAAATAAATCCTTTTCACAGTTTGCACAGTCGGAAAAATAAAACAGGAAATTGTATTAGAAAATCACATTAGCTATTAAATATGAAAAACATTATTAGGTAATAAATACAGAATGAAACAAAATCGTACACAGTTGTAGAGCACTGAAGGATATGCTCAAAGTTTGAGCCTCCCATTTCTACACATGTTTACAGTCGACGCATGTTACAATGACGAACATGCTCCAGCACACCGGGATTTGCCCAAACTGCCTGATGCATTCTGCACATGTTGCCACAGTTCATCATTGTTTGCCACGTCACTTGCATACACGCATGCCTTCAAATGCCTCACAAGTAGTAAACCAAAGGGTTCAGATCAGGTTACCTTGCAGGCCAACACACAGGACCACCGCGTCCAATCCATCGCCAAGGGTAAACAGCATTCAAATACTGTCTGGCTGCACGACTGAAGCGTGCTGGTGCGCCATCATGCATGTACATGTTATGTCGTATGTCCAGTGGTACATCATCCAGTAGGTCTAGTAGATAATTCTCCAGGAAAACCCGATAGGAAGCTCGATTGAGTAGATTGGGGAGGATATGAGGGCCAGTTAGCATATCACCTGCAATTCCCGCCCATACGTTCAGTGAAAACTCGTGCTGGAAATGTGACTCACGAACTACATGTAGAATTATGTACTCCCACACATGCTCATTGTGAAAGTTGAATACACCTGTTCTTGTAAAGGAAGTTTCATCTCTGAACAGAACGGTACTACAGAAGGCCGGGTTGTCTGCTGACTAATGTAGGAAACATCGGCGGTACTGCAGCCGAGCAGCATGATCTTGTGGCTGAAGTTACTGTACAGACTGGAAGTGAAAGGCGTGTAGTCTCGCGCGTTGTAGTATGCGATGTACTGTTGACCGTGATGCGTTTATCCTTGCAACAATACATCGTGTACTGATGCGTGGATTCTCGGCGATGCTGTCCAAAACGTCTTCTTCAACATTCAGTCTGCGACCACCGGCAGCATGCCCAGATGTGCGTGCACTCCCGGTTTCTCGTAACGACGATTAACTGCTATGAATGTTCGTGCGTTTGGTAATCGTTGTCTTGGGCATTTTACTCCATATCTCCGTTGTGCAGCAGCTGCGTTGTACAATTTTTCACCATATGTTAACAGTACATTGCTCAGTTCTTCGTTACTCCACTCCTGCATGGCTACTGTGCCTGTCACAGGCACATCTTATCTTTGCATGCAGCAATTCCAAGCAAGTCACTGGTCAGATGGTCAAGCGCGACACTGTGATGGTGTTCGCCTTATCGATCTGTTTGCCTGTAGGTACACAAGCTGACAGGCAACTGTCAGAAAGCATTTCGATTTATCCATCACCACATACGTCAGCTACACATTGTGAAGGGATTATACTGTGCAATAGTTGTGTTAAATTTTATACGTAATTTTAACTGATTTGTGTTGAAAACGTCGTTTTCTTTTTCATATGTATCGACGTTTTTGCGTATGTCTTATTAACACTATTTTACTATTCTTGCATTTTTACATAATTTTTGTCCAATATGTTACATTATTTAAAGAAATTAAACCAATATGATAGTGTCTTGTCAGTTACATTGTAACGTAACTGCATTAATAAAAAAGCATTTTTACTAGGGACACACTATTCCCTGTCTACCAAGTAACACTTTTTTTAACATATTATATACGACACTCTCATTCGATCAGAGTGACTCATGTTCAGTTTTTCGTAAGGTGATTTGGATGTGAGGTTTTGTTGGACTTGGTGAACATTGCAGTTAACATGTGTGGTTTTGTTTACTACCACAGTTTCCGTAACCATACAATTCAACTGTACTTGGTTACACTTAGTTACACAGCATTGCATATGTTTCAGGGGTCGGAGTACATGCCATAATTTGACATGCGATTTTCTCGAAAACCGCTAACATAAGCGAGTTCTGGCAAATGTCCTGTTTTTGTTTGTCGTCCGTCGCGTCTTCCATTATTGCAGTCAAATGTGCATTATTCTACAATCTTTAAGAGTTATAGGCATAAACGTGCACATGTACCCCATGTAAACAATGAAGGGGGGATAGTATTACGAAAGTAATATTATTAGGATAAAAGTCCTTCAATGTTTCGGCACTGTTCCAAATCTCATTCGTTTCTGTCAATTAGTTTTTGATTTATTAAAATGAATATTCTTTTTCAAGCCAATGTTTAGGGTACCAATAGGCCTACTCCCTCAGTATTTACTTTAGAAAAAAAATTTCCAAGACATTTTCGACTGCTTTTTTACGATCAATCATCACAAAAAATTAACGCACTCCGTCTTGGGACAGCATGTATAGTCCGGAAAAAGCACATATGGTGCGGATGAAAAATTAAGTGGTGAATAATGTGGCGGATGCGAGTCTTCCGCATGAAAGGCTAACCTCGGAGCAAATGCAAAAGAAGAAGGTTCTTGATATCAGGCCTAATACTATACAATTGACACTACTTGTGATTGACTGCAAAATGTTCCCCGAGGCCGCGAAACTCGCCACACATGACTGTTCCTGATGCCAACTGTATGATGAGGACTGACGTTCCATCCCTTTGTCTGGAGGGCTCCGGCCAGAGGGGAGGAATGAAATTCCTCTAAGTGAGGGGGGTAAAACGATCACATTGAATACATTGACTTACAAAGCACTTGACACATGTTTGTTGTCATTGATAATCAAGTTCAGCTGAAATAAAATGAAACACACAATAATGCTCCAATAATTTATACAAACACATAATTGTAAAATATTGGAAAATCATTGTTATTGCTGAATGACTGCTCACAGTGCCTTCTAATGTATTTAATATATGCAGTTGCTTACTTATAGTTTAATTTATGGATTTTGGAGTTGCCGCTGAAGGCTACACAAGAGAAGTTTCTGTGCTCCACGGTTAACCGTCCTGGGTGGCTCGTGGTCTGACCGAATGTTTCAGAAATGGATGCTGTCGTGGGTGTAACATAAGTTCATAAAATAATGAGTTAATATGTGCTAAATTGGTCCTGCCACAATTGTCTGCAGTTTAATTATATAACACGACTCCACTTTATGTCACAGTTTGGGGGTTTACACTATCATGTTCTGTGTTACACTACATTGCACTGGTGGGTGTCAGTAAGAGCGAATAACTGGTACGTTCCTAACCTTATACTGCTGTGGCACGAAAATGGCTGAGCGGTGCCATTGTCGACTGCTTTAAATTCTGTGGTCGCTCTGTCGATAGTTACAGCGAAGCAGTGCCTCTCTAAATAGGAAGAAATTAGTTTAATAAAACAACCAGGGGAAATGTTTTTTACATATTATAAAGTACTGCGGCATGAAACACCCTGCCAAAAGCTTTCTCTACAACAAGAAAGAATGCTACTGAATAATGACGCCAATTAATTGTTGACGTTATGTGTTCAGTTAGTCTGACTGAGTGATGAAGATTTGAGTGCTTTTTTTCTAAAACCAAATTGTTCGTTGGGAAATTATATCCGCGGATCTAATGTGACTTTAATGTCGGCGCTGCAGAACACATTCATACACTTTGAGAGCGAGCTTAAGGCTTATGGAGCGATAGTTTTGTGGCAAGGTCTGATCCTTGTCAGGTTTGGGAAAAACAACATTGGCACATTTCCAGGGCGCGGGGAAGTGCGCAGGTATCATGCTTGCATCATTCACCTAGGCAGTGCCTCAAGCATAGAGTCTGGAATCTGCTGTAGGTTTATGGCTTGTATGGAATCAAACCCAGGTGCTTTGCAGGGCTTCATGCATTTAATTATTCTTTTAACCTCGACAGCACTCGTTAATTCCGGTTCGTCAGCTGAAGGCTAGCGAATTTGCACTCGGAAGTCCCTTGACGCACATGGTGTTACTATAAGGAAATTTACAATTTTTAAATTATATCTTTATTTAAAAATTGTGTTTAATTTAATGAACAATGGTACCATACTTTCTTTCATTGCGTCTATATAACTCTATAAAAACTTAAATGAAATGAGCAGTCTGTTTTGCGCGGCAAAAACGTGAACCGCCGTGATGATTTCTCTGTGATGTCACGATACTGTACATAGGTATTAATGTACCTATGTAACACACAAACGACAGCATACGTTCAAATCGTGAAATTGTGTTAAATAAAGTAGTAAATGGGGTAAAATCGAATATGGATTGAACTCCGAAGAGTATGAATGTGGATAGTAGTTTCTTTGTGCAGCAATAAAATGCAATTTACTCTTAATAAAATCTTAACCTTAGCGCCGTCTGATAAATCTAGGCGAACTGCATGGTTTAAATTTTAAGAAGAGACCTGATAGTCTGCTATTAACGACAAAAATACAGTTTACGTATGTAATGCTGCATTGTATACAACATGATACGATTAGCATGAAGTAAGTAAGTTCTTTAAATTACAAATTGCGGTCAGAAGCGTGCATCTTACGAGAAGAATTCTCTGCAGCTGTGTAGTGTTTTGGCTGTTCCATTGGCTGCGCCAACGTCATTAGCCAATAGGCGAGCTCAAGGCCCCGTGATTGGCCGATAATTCGAGGGGTGGGCGGAGTCTTGCGAAACTTGTTCCGTGATGGCAGCACCGCTGTCTCATGCCGTTCGTGAAAAATTACTGAGAGAAAAAATGTACCTGCAATAAAATAATTGATCTGCCACATTATTTTACTGTCTCGTGCAACCAGAATATTCGATCATGGTCTGTGCCAGGTTTGGTTAAACACATTCCAAATATTAGCTCGATAGGTTCACTTTTTGTACTCATGTGAACTTCGTTCGTCTGACCTTTCAGACCTAAACTTACGATTATATTAGGATCTGAAACATTAAACTGAATTCGTAGTAAGTTAATAACTATCTAGAATTTAAATTAAATTTACATAAACTCAAACCTATAACAAAAACGTCTCAAGAGTGAGAGATAGCCCTACTAATTCATTACCGTCTTCACTCCTTTAAAATAATTAACTCAAATGAAATAAATCTTCGTAGTTGGTTACCAAATCTACAACCACCCATGCCCAAACAACGAGTGAATTCCCCGAATTAACTTTTACTTAACCGGGTTCGCTAAATTGGATTAGTTTTTAAATAGTTGAAAAATTCCAATTGACGTGCGCTACCGCACACACCAACCTTAGACCGTCTGTCACACCGCCCCTCGCACCAGCTGTACCTCTTCTTCATTCTAAGAGTTTTCTCGAGTGTCCCTAGAGATACGGCCTAGTGGTGCTATTGCTAGACCCAGTGTTACTCAGCCCTACACCCTGGTGAATGCAGTATGTCCGAAGGAATATAACCCATTGGAGTACACAACCGCTCCAAGATCATTACAGTGAAGAGAGTGCAACATGCCCAACTTCACTCAAAGATCAGTGGTTCATTTACACTTAATGTTTATTGAGGGGAACTGGTAGTTAATTTGTGTCTTGTTTATAATCGTAATTTCAGGTATTTGTATCCTTCTCTCAGTATCTCATTCTATCTATAGAGGGACAACAGTCAAAGCGATGTGTGCAGAACCCAATGTCAGACGACCGTCCCTTGGGCGGAGCTTGTGAAAGAGGAGGGGGTCAGTTGAGCTGTTTACTTCCAGGAAAAGGAGGGGATGGAATGTGGGGTTGGGAACCTGGGCGAAGGT
>PNEQ01014412.1:46515-64486 GCA_003012365.1 Medauroidea extradentata
ACATCCGCCCTCGGCCGTTGTCGGAGCTGAAATGAATACCCCTACCCCTTCATACAGCGGCAGTGGACTCGCCCGACACTTCTTGCAGTTCTACGGGCCTGGTTGGTCGCTTCCTCTAATGGTGAAGGAGAGGGAGTAGGAGCATCTGCGCAGAGCGAAATTGTAGCGACTCGTTTTGTTTGTTGTCCCACTATACCACCCCTCACAATTAACATGGACTTACCCGGCGTAGGATCCGCCGTGACATTTTAAGTCAAAGTAATGTCTGATTCAATTTGAAATTAGCATGTAGGGATTTTATTGTGTTCGTTTGTTTTCATGTATATGTATGCAAATTATTTGTTTGTTATTTTTCTTCTCCATACAGTATGACATTTAAATTCCTAGGAATGCAAAGCGCATATCCAGAACTTTCTTATTGTAATTTTAATGGATTCAGAACATTTTATATACCACAAGACATTGAGAAGTTGATGTGAAAATTTAATATTTTTCTACATGTTTATTGGCTATGTAGTTCCAGTGTACAGTTTTTGCGCATTAGCGGGCAGCTCCACGTTTTTTTTACAACTGTTGGAAGGAAGCTCTGCCATGTTAGTAGGTCAGTTGGAATCGAGACGCGTCGGGAGGCAGGGGCATGTGTCACCCCGGGCCTACAATTTTGTACACATTACCATCTGTACTGTAATTCATGGAGAATAAATCTACAGTGTCATCATTACGTGTGTCAAGTGTTTCATCTACACACAGTCACAGTATACCGGGAACGAGAACCTATAAACCCGCAGCTATCTCAACTTTCTGACGTCATAACAGTGAGTACCGTTGAATCAGTATGTGTTACAACCTGTCCATACAGTTACCTATCTATGTATATATTCAGTTACGTTACGGTGTCCGAGGTGGCCTACAACCTCGGCATCGTGAAGGATAACCAGTCGACGAGGAAGCAGGGGGCGAGCATTTTAACCACTGTCATCCCCTGGGCTCTCGACCACGCCCTAGGAGTCTAGAGTCTCTGCTCGAGTGTTGTTCCTCGTTATTGAGCAACTGGCGCCCTTTTCAACATCATTGTCATCATCACAAACACCCCCCCCCCTGCCGACGTTAGATGGTGCCCAACGTGGGGCTGACTTTGCTGCTTCAACATCAAAACGACGCTGAGAGAACTACACGACACCCAGAAGGTTCCAGGCAGAGAAGGGAAGCCCGCGCGGCGGCCATTGTGGTTGCGTCAACTCGCACGTATTCCAATTCTACTGTCATCAAGGGCACGTGACGTCACGGAGGAGAGAGGCATCTCCACCCCTCCAGCGCTGCTACCCCGCCAGGCGGTATCACCTCCCTCCATGCGCGCAGGGGAGTCTGCCGCGTGACCCTGACGATCAGCTGATCTTCGGCGTCAGCGCGACACCCGCTAAATGGCGTTTCGCGCCGCGAGTAACGCCTTCGTATACATCCGTGATAAGTGTCATCAGACTGTGGACAATTCCAATGAATCTTCCCACCAGTGCAACCTCATAGACACACCACTTCCAGGGCTTATGTTGAACAGTTCCAGTCTCAACCGCGACATCCGCAAACAGCTGTTTCGGGCCATGCTCGAGTACACGCCAAAAAACCTGTGTAGCGCGTGCGGACGCGCGAAGCCTTCAAAAGATGAACTCATAAGTTTCGACACAAAAGTTTGTGTTTGTCAAAATTTTTCACCATGATTTCAAGCCAAAACTACTTCTTCCGCCAACAATTTTGACAGAGACAGGTGTGAGAAACAAAAGTGCCTATAGTTCAATTCGCCATACACCACATGCCATAGTTGTTACCACCAATACCATAAACAGTGTTTCAATACAAAGGAACAAATAAGTGAGAAAAATGGACAGATTTTGTGCGAGTTCTGTGCACAACATTTAGCAACAAATGAACAAAAATTCCAACCTCAGCAACCTAGCTCAACACCAGTCACCAACATCAGTACCTACGTAAACTGTGGTAGGTGCTATTTTCCAGGAACCAGTGCATCATTAATGACATGCAGAAAGTGTCAACAAGTAATGCATACTGTGTGTGTTGTAGATTTGCACCCTTTTATTACACACATATTATGGCATTGTTTACATTCCTGATCCCGACGAAAGACTGGCTGCCTCAGTGCTGACAACCAAATAATAATGACTTTCCCGCACCGGCATAGTATACCACACTCCTCCCTTCTAAACATCAAGGTCACACATTAAACATTTTACTATACATTTACACAATAAGTATACACACGCACATTGAAAAAAAAACTGTTACATGTCAAATATTTTCTTGGGGGCCCTGATTCTTTTAGGATACCTAGATTCCCCCCCATTGGAAGAATCAACATTTGGAAAGCCACGAAAACCTTCTTCGATGTCTTCGCTTGGCCTCTCCCTTCCACGGTCATCATCTGTGTGGGCACTGGCACTGTTGCGAAGTCCCTCTACTTCCTCCTGGAACACTGCGTTGCCACTTCCCGAGTCTCCCAACTGAGGACCAATGTTGCTCACTCTGCCTTGGGAACTGCTGACCAGTTCCTTTTGACCAGCAGGATCAAGTGGGCCAGGGTGAAGCTGGTCCAGGTGACGGTGATGTGTACTGCCATCAGTAGCTTGAACCCTATAGGTAAGAGGACCCAACTTAGCAGACACTGTCCCAATAATACATTTCGTCTCTCCATGCGAGTACATTGTAAATCCCACTGGGTCATTCACTTCAAAGGACCTAGCCCTTCCCCTGGAATGGGAAACCACAGCACTTATCTGGTGAGCAGCCACCTTTGCGGAAACAGAATGTGTGAGCAACGACAGTCTATTGCGGATAACCCTTCAAAACATCAAGGTACTAGGAGATTCTCCTGTTACAGTGTGTGGAGTTATACGATAGTTCATGAGGAACCGAGGGAGCGCAATGCCCAAAGGAACCTTAGATTACACTAATGCCTTCAATTAGTTTTTCATGGTTTTAACCATACTCTCTGCAAGACCATTAGTAGCAGGGTGATATGGAGGAGAAAATGAATGCTTGATAGCATTTTGCTTGCAAAAGACATCGAATTCATCAGATGAGAACTGGAGCCCATTGTCAGAAACTATCTGTTCTGGGAGTTCATAAATCGAAAACCACTAACGTAACTTTCCAATAACCGAACAAGAAGTAATACTAGAAAGTGTGCAAACTTCCGGCCATTTGGAGTGACTGTCTACTAGCACAAGAAAATACTTCCCCATGAAAGGTCCAGCAATGTCCACATGAACCCTCTGCCAGGGTCTGTCTGGCCATGCCCACGGAACTAAAATTGACTTGTTGGGCAAAGACTTGTTTTAGAAGCAAGGAAGACAAGATGCCACCACCTCTTCTAGGTCTTTATCAATTTGAGGCCACCACACATAAGAGCGTGCCAGTGCCTTCATTTTGCATATTCCAAAATGACTTGTGTGCAATTCTTGCAAAACTCTCTCCCGTAAAAACATTGGAATAATGACTCGGTGTCCCCATAGTACACACCCATCCTCTAACGACAATTCATGTCGCTTGGCATAGAATGCCTTGAGCGCCTCCTTAGGGTTCAATGGCCAACCACTCCTCATGCACCGAATAACTTGACCTAAAACACCATCTCTTTCTGAGGCCGTCCTAATCCCCTTGGATGTCACAGGTAAAAAGTCACACACACCCGCCTGTGGATAGGAGAACTGAGCAACTGGAGGTTCCGTGGATGGAAGAGGTATTCGGGAGAGTCCATCTGCATTGCTGTTTGCATCGCCTCGCACGTACTCCACTGTATAGTCAAAACCTTGGAGAAGTATGGCCCATAGCTGTAACCTGTTAGCTGCAAGCTGTGGGATGTCACAATGACTACCTAGAATGTATGTAAGTGGTTGATGATCCGTTACCAGAGTGAAATGGCATCCATACAGATACTGATGAAAATTTTTAACCCCAAAGATGATGGACAAAGCCTCTCTGTCCAGCTGGGAATAGTTTCTTTCTGCAGAAGACAGCATGCGAGAGGCAAAAGCGATAGGTTTTTCTGCACCATCTGGGAAAACATGACTGAGAACCGCTCCAACCCCATATGGAGACGCATCACACGCAAGCCGCAGCGGGAGACCAGGGTTGTAATGTGTGACGACCCGTGAAGATATAATCAACTGCTTGAGTTTCTCAAAGACAGCTGCACTTTTTTGTGACCAAAACCACTTATGATCCTTTTTTAAGAGTTCATGAAGTGGGTCAAGGACTGTTGCAAGATTTGGCAAAAACTTTGCATAATAGTTTACTAGGCCCAACCATGATCGTAACTGTCCCACATCCTGTGGGGGCGGGCCCCTACCACTGCCTCCACTTTGTCTTTGCATGTATGCAAACCATCCTTGTCAATCACGTGTCCCAGGAACATTGCTGCAGAACAGGAAAAAATCACACTTTTTGGTGTTTACCCTGAAACCATAATCTTGCAACCTCTGCAAAAGCTTGTGAAGGTTTTCCCAATGTTGTCCTTTGGTTGCACCCATAACCAATATATCGTCCTGGAAACAAACTACCCCATCTAAACCCTGTAGAACCTGCTCCATCGTTCTCTGAAATATGGCCGGGCAGGAGGTAATACCAAAAGGGAGTCTGACATACTGGAAAAGACCTCTGTGTGTTGTAATTGTACAGATCTCCTGTGACTCGTCTTCAATCTGCAACTGTTGGAAAGCTCTAGACAGGTGAATTTTTGAAAACTCCAAACCACCCTGCAATTTAGAAAACAACTCTTCCACCCATGGCGATGGATAATGTTCTACCACTAAATTGGGATTGACTGTAATTTTGAAGTCAGCACAAATAATAACTGTACCATCCCGTTTAGCCACTGGAACAATGGGTGTGGCCCATTTACTGAACGTTACTGGTCGAAGAACACCTAACTTCAAAAACCTGTCTAACTCTGCATCTACCTTGCTCTTTAGAGCAAAGGCAAGTTTCCTGGCAGGAAGAAAAACTGGTGTCGTGTTGTCCTTAACGTGCACAGAAACTTTACTACCAGTGAACATACCAAGTCCTTCATCAAACACTGAAGAACACTTCTCAGTTAGAACATTGAGTACTGACCTGTTGTCTTCTCCAGAAGTCGTGCTGATGTGATGAAGGACAGGGCGAGGTAACGCCAAAGCCTCATACCAATCTCTACCAAGAAGTGGTGGGCCTCCATTTGGCACAACAAACAAACTTAGCTCCTTGGAGTCCTGGCGATCCTGCACTTGCACTGACACTTGGATTGTGCGACATGGATGTATAGTCCCGTTAGTGTACGACTTGAGGCTAACAGTGGTTGGAGTTAACTGGTAGCCTGGGAAGAAGTCTTTATAGGTCTTCTCCGATATTGCGGAAATGGATGCCCCGCTATCCACCTCCATATCAAACTGGATGCCACCAATCAAAACTGGGACAGTCCAAGGTTGAGGTCTGACTGTAGAACCACACAACTGGTAAAGAGCAGCAAATTATTCCTCAGATGCTTCTTCCTCACCCGGCTTGTCTGGGTTGGCTACTACATAGTGGTAACGTGTCGACTCACCCTTGCTACTTCCCTGCAAGGTGGGGCACATCCTTTTGAGGTGACCAGCTTGTTTGCAACTGTTGCACCTATACCTCCGAAATCTGCAATCCCGCACAAAATGATTTGGATTTCCGCAGCACACACAAACAGACTGTGTAGAAGTTTGACCATATTTTCGTGGTCGTGCCTTAACAAAGTGAATTGATTCATCTTTGACGATTTGTGAAGTAGATATTGAAGGTTCTGCTCTACCTCCTCCCGACAAAAGTGATACGTTTCCGGCAGCAGCTTCCAGTGATGTAGCTAAACTCACAGCTTTCTCAATAGTGATGTCCTCTGCCTCTAAATACAGTCTCTGTGTAATAGACTTATCCTTCAACCCAACCACAAACTGGTCCCGTAATGCCGAATCTAAAAAGGTACCAAAATTACAGAAACGTGTCAATTTACGTAGACCCACTACGAAATCCGCGACGGTTTCATAGCCATGTTGCATCCGTTTGTGAAAAGTATGACGTTCGGCTATTACAGATGGCTTGGGGGAGAAATGATCGTTCAACAACTTCACCAGTTCACTGTATGCAAGCGCGGACGGTTTCTGCGGCTCGCTTAAATTACGTATTATCGCATACGTTTCCTTCCCTACTGAAGAGATGAGAATAGCACGACGACGAACTTGATCTTCGGCTTTGTCACCCACGCCATTTGCAATAAACAGTTGTTCCAGCCGCTCCAGGTATGAGTCCCATATATCCTCTTCTGGTGTAAACTTTTCAACTTTGAAACCTGCCATCGCCAAAACCACAAAATAAATTAAAAAAAATAATAACTTCTAACACCAATACGTGCATCCCATCCTCGTCGCCAATGTTGTAGATTTGCACCCATTTATTACACACATATTATGGCATTGTTTACATTCCTGATCCCGACGAAGGACTGGCTGCCTCAGTGCTGACAACCAAATATTAATGACTTTCCCGCACCGGCATAGTATACCACAGTGTGCATGAGAGACGGCGAGAAGCAAACTGCTAGTGACATTTGGGTTACATGTCAACAGTGTCAACACATGTCAATCATCAATGAATAGATGTCCACATTCCAGCCTACAGTCCCAGTAATGCAGACAAGACTGCCACAACCAACCTGTGGAGTAACGACCACGACTGCTAGTGTAGTGCAAAATGTCTATGCACCGCATCAGTTTACAACAGCACACACATTTTACGCCCGACCGTCTACAGACGTCACACCGCCTAGAGTCACGTCAACAATTACCCCAACACATTTTCATGACTTACCAACTTTTGAAGGGGCAGAAACTGAAAACCCACAAGAATTTGTCGACACCTGTATAGCAAGACTAGGTCGTTATGGCGTGCCGCCAGAAGAGTGGACCCAGTGTGTTACTAAATGCCTTAAGGGGCGTGCCTACTCTTGGTGGAAATCACTCGGGAGGTACGAGATGCCATGGGCAGAATTCTCCGAAGTTTTCCACAGTCATTTCATTGAACAGTTCAATTCATTAACCACCCAGAGCAGCCTCATATTAGAACGTCAGAAGGCCGGTGAATCTCTTACCACATTCTTAAAATGAAAAATTGACAACATCAGGCGCATACATCCACAACTAACGGAGCAACAGGTGTTATGCAACGCAGCTGAAATCACCAGACCAGAATTTTGTCCTGGATTGATAGCAGCAAATTCCGGAGGAACAGCACAATTTCTCAACACTGCAGCCCTACTTGAACGAAGCACGCAAAGACGTCCCGGAAACAACAATGAGCTGGAACTGCACCGCGCAATGCGCCAGGAGACAGAAGTTGCATCAGATCTTATGTCAGAACGAGTTCATAGGCCATCACAACCACCACAACAACACCAACCACAACCTAGAACACAGAATAATCTACGTGACTACCATGCCAACAACAATAGCGACAGAACGCAACCCCACAGGAACAGCAGACTACCACCATTTCCATGCCAGATGTGTCCTGACAACCAGATGCACTGGCATAATGAATGTCCAAGCCGCCAGAGAAGACAGGAGAGCATCCATACCCCACGACCACAGAGTTCGGGAAACGAGCAGTAGGGGTCGGGATGCCAGACACTTCTTGCGGCCCCTGCACCCAGAACACCTCGGAAATGACACAACAACGCCGTTTGTATGATTTAGGAATCTCATCCAAACAAAAATTACGTGTTCCAGTTCTTGTGAATCAGCATCAGTGCCATGCCCTCATTGATACAGCTGCCACCGATAATTGCATTCATTCATGTTTTGTTCCAAAAAGTCAAATTAAGTGTGACAAACAAGTCATTTCATTAGCAGTAAAATCATGCCTTGTAACATCACGGGGGTCAACAACTTTCACTGTGCGCATTCGAGATTTGAAAACAGTTACTAATGCCCTAGTTGTTGACGATCTCAACGAAGACATTATTTTAGGTATTCCATGGCTTACAGAACAAAATGCAGTGATAGAACCTAAAAACAAGCCTATTCACATAGGTGTTAAGGAGCGCCGCACTGTGTATCACCTTGGCAACCGTACAAAATCTAGTTTACCACATGTGGAGTTAAGTCAGTTTTCCCATGAAATTCCGCCTGAACACCAGAAAGATTTTCAGAACATGCTCGATGAGAGGCGCGACGTGTTCGATACACCACAAGTGCTCCGCAGAACCACCATAGCTGAACACAGAATAGAACTCACTACAGACAAGCCGATCGATGTTCCGACACTGAATTATTTACCTCACCAGGTACAAATCATACGTAAACAAATAAATGAAATGCTAGAAGTCGGAGTCATTGAGCCATCAAACAGTAATTTTAACGCACCTATCACATTAGCGCCAAAGAAAGATGGCAGTTGGCGTTTTTGCGCAGATTTTCGACAGCTGAACCAATTTACACAGCCAATGGCCCCACCAGCGATCAGTGTCAGAAGTGCCATAGCTTCGTTGGAAAGAGCGAAAATCAAATCAACATTAGACCTGCGAAGTAGGTACTGGCAGGTGCCAGTAGCCCCTGCCGATCGCCATAAGATAGCTTTCACCGACCCAGACGGCCGCCGTTTTCACTTCTGTGCGATGCCCTTTGGGTTAAGGTGTGCACCTACCACATTCCAACTTATAATGGCGCAAGTGTTGGACGGTTGTTCTGGGTATGCCTTGGCATATCTAGACGACGTTATCATTTGGTCAGCTACATGGGAAGACCACCTTACCCATCTTTCAACAGTTCTGGAGAGACTCGCAATAAACGGCCTCACATGTACAATAAACAAATGTCACCTTGATAAGTCCGTCCTGGAATACCTAAGCCACGTTTTTACCGAGAGTGAGATACCCCCCACAAAGGAACATCTGCAGTTCATTGAAAACTGTAAGCCACCACGTACACGCAAACAACTAAAAAAATTATTTGGATTACTCAACTAGCTGCGCGACTTCATACCAGAATTCGCCATCATCACAGCACCAATGACAGATTTACTGTCAACGAAGCGACGCTATGAGTGGACACCTGAAGCCGACAATGCTCTCCGAGAAGTGAAACGCCGCTTCCAGCAGTGCCCGACACTCGCCATTTATGAACCAACTCAACACCTATACCTACAAACTGATGCCAGCCAGGAAGGGATGGAAGCTGTCCTTTTCCAGTATGGTCACAACAATGAGAAGAGCGTCATTGATTACGCTATTGCAAAGTTTGGTACAACAGAACAAAAATATGATGTCAATGAGTGGGAGTGCTTAGCTGTAGTGTGGGCTATCCGAAAATATCAACAGTACCTGGCTTACGGTTCATTTACACTCCGCACAGATAATAGGTGCCTTGTGTGGCTACATTCCGTAAAGGACACACGTAGCAAGTTAATTCGTTGGGCAACATTTCTCCAACCATTTCAGTTTTACATAGAACATGTGCCTGGTAAAGACAACCAACTAGCGGACACACTTTGCCGGGTTACCGACAGTCAGGAAGTTGTGCAAGACACATATGAGTGGGACGACATGCTACCACCAGGATTTTCCCAGCAACCACCTATTGCTTCAGTGTGTGCAATTGATACCAACCGTGGTCTGGACTCCCTTCCGACAATACAACAAACTATCCTAGCGTGAAGTCACAAAAATACGCCAACAATGTGAACAAGGCTATGTAGACAACTGGCGCGTCTGTGAAGGTCGAGTAGAGACAAGAGCTAAGAAACCGAATTCCGAGTGGAAAATGTACATACCTAATGCTGCGAGAGAAACTGTGTTGCGTTATGCTCACAACAGTATCATTTCCGGACACCACGGTGCACAACAAACACTGCTAAATTTAAAACAAAATTTTTTTTGGCCAGGGGTTAGCTGACAAGTAAGACAATACGTACGCGAATGTGACTTGTGCAAATGCTTTAAGTCCAGAAGAACAGACGGTGAACAGCAACAGCAAGCACGAGTACCTAAGGAGCCGTTTCAAACTATCGCCATAGATATCATGGGCCCATATCCACGATCTAAGTGTGGTAAATGTTCATTTTTGTGGTTACCGAACTTTATTCTCGTTGGACTGAAGTTTACCCAGTTAGTAATACATGTGTCAAAACGCTTGCGAAAGTATTAGAAAATCAGTGTTTTCCACAGTGGGGTTACCCACAATACATACTGTCGGACAATGGGCCGCAATTTACAGGGCGAAAGTGGCGGGAGGCGTGCACAAAGTGGTGTGTAACATCACTTAAGACCGCTGTTTATCATCCCGTGCATATCCCACAGAGCGCAGAAATCAAGATATCAAGACCCAACTGCGCCTTCGTGTGGGTGAGAAGCACGACAGCTGGCCTGAACATCTTCCCGCAGCCCTCTATACGCTACGACGCCGTGTAAATGCTGCAACCGGCAGGACACCAGCTTCTGTGGCACTGGGTCGAAATCTGACAGCGCCAGGCGAGTTCAGCTGACAACCGTTCGATACCAGAACAGCTGACAACACAGATAGAGAAGCACACCGCATGCAGGTGGCAGAGGAGATACGCGGTAGACAGCTTCGCAACTCACAACACATCACACCTACTACCACACTCCCGCCCATGCCACTCCTACCGGGACAGATGTGATACATCCGAGCACATCACTTGTCATCTGGCAAGAAAAATTTCTGTGCAGGATTCGCAGCCAAATGGATGGGACCTTACAAAATCTTAGAAAGGCAAGATGAATCAACCTACCTGGTGCGCGTAGGACAACGACGCAGTATCCATGTACACAGAGACAGTATACGAGTAGTGAAAGGATACAGCATCGAGAAGCCGTCAGAAACAGAGACAGTTACACAGGAAATGTCACCTCGTAACACCGGACCCAGAAAAACCAGTGAGTCAGAAAACAAAAATATGCAGCACCCACCAGGTGCGCCTACGCCTGCTTGCGTCTCGACGCCTAGCATCACGCCGCCGCACGATGACGTCCCTCTAACCAACTCCTGCCCAATGGCCAACAGAGGATGCAGATAGCGACGTCGAACCCCCTGACCGCCCAACTGAGTGATACTGCCAACCCCAGCGTCTCAATAGCATGGGAGATGGAACTACAGGGAACACCCGAGGCCAGGCGAGCGGAGAATTACGGCGGAATAGCAGAAGAGAGAAGCGCAAGGGATTTGGAGGGGGTCTACACAAGACGGGCTGTCCCCCTTCCCACCCTCTACGCTGCGCCCCTCGCGCCATGCGTCATTCACTTCACAAAGCGACCTCTCCAGTGGCGAAGTAAACAACACCATAGAAGAGTGGACCACTCCTCCGAGACGTTCCCAGCGGGTGCGCCGTCCACCACGCCGATTCAGCCCTGCGGAGGCAGACGCCACATGCCCCCCAGCGCAGCCCAGGTCGCGGCGCAAATCGCCCCTTCCCACCCACCAGTAGTAGTGTGATGAAACCCCTAACCACATTGCCATATGTGTGTGATCTCGCATGCTGCTAGTGCCGGCCGACAGAGGTCGCGGTGACAGACGGCCTCAATAGGAGGAGGGCGTATGACGTGCGCTATCGCACACACCTACCTTAGACCATCTGTCACACCGTCCCTCGCACCAGCTGTATCTCGTCTTCATTCTAAGAGTTTTCTTGAGTGTTCCTAGAGATACGGTCTAGTGGTGCTATTGCTAGACCCAGTGTTCACATCCTGGTGAATGCAGTATGTCCGAAGGAATATAAACCATTTGAGAACACAACCGCTCCAAGATCATTACAGTGAAGAGAGTGCTACATGCCCAACTTCACTCAAAGATCAGTGGTTCATTTACTCTTAATGTTTATTGAGGGGAACTGGTAGATAATTTCAGTCTTGTTTATAATCGTAATTTCAGGTATTTGTATCTTTTTCTCAGTATCTCATTCTACCAACCACCCCTCACAATCAATATGGACTTACCCGGCGTAGGATCCGCCGTGGCATTTTAAGTCAAAGTAATGTCTGATTCAATTTGAAATTAGCATGTAGGGACTTTATTGTGTTCGTTTGTTTTCATGTATATGTATGCAAATTATTTGTTTGTTTTTTTTCTTCTCCATACAGTATGACATTTAAATTCCTAGGAATACAAAGCGCATATCCAGAACTTTCTTATTGTAATTTTAATGGATTCAGAACATTTTATATACCACAAGACATTGAGAAGCTGATGTGAAAATTTAATAATTTTCTACATGTTTATTGGCTATGTAGTTCTAGTGTACAGTTTTTGCGCATTAGCGGGCAGCTTCGAGGTCATTTTTTACTACTGTTGGAAGGAAGTTCTGCCATGTTTGTAGTTCAGTTGGAATCGAGACGCGTCGGGAGGCAATGGCATGTGTCACCCCGGGCCTATAATTTTGTACACATTACCATCTGTACTGTAATTCATGGAGAATAAATCTACAGTGTCATCATTACGTGTGTCAAGTGTTTCATCTCCTCACAGTCACAGTATACCGGGAACGGGAACCCATAAACCCACAGCTATCTCAACATCCTGACGTCATAACAGTCAGTACCGTTGAATCAGTATGTGTTACAACCTGTCCGTACAGTTACCTATCTATGTGTATATTCAGTTACGTTAACAGCGTCCGAGGTGGCCTACAACCTCGGCATCGTGTAGGATAACCAGTTGACGAAGAAGCAGGGGGCGAGCATTTTAACCACTGTCAGCCTCTGGGCTCTCGACCACACCCTGGGAGTCTAGAGTCTCTGTTCAAGTATTGTTCCTCGTAATTGAGCAACTCGCGCCCTTTTCAACATCATTGTCATAATCACAAACAACCCCTCCCCCTGCCGACGTCACAATGGACACCATTAGTAGTGAGGTCACACGAGAGCGCTGGTTCCAAACAAATGTTTGTTTCGAAAGTTTAACATTAAAAACTCAATTTAGCATCCAGACGTATTTTTGTAATTGCGTTAAAAAATACAAATACTTTCGTTTGAACCAAAATAATGTCAAACATGAGTGTGGCAGGACTTCTCTCTTTAACTGATATCGTCGGAGACGAAAGAAGTTAATACATGTCACATAGCGGGAAAATACATTTGTGCTGGGCCTTGCGACTTGTATAGCATGCATCATTACGAAATAATTTTGTAGAGTAAGATGGGGCAAGATTGCGCGTCGGGTAAGAGTGCGCACATGACGTTTCTACATGAATAATTTTTAGAAGTTGGTCACAGTGTTTTGCTGAAAGAAGTGACATGGCGGATAGTAAGTTGGTGTATTTCTATTGATGTGCGCCAATTACTTGCTTAGTAATGAGGTATGTACAATTTCAAGACGTTTTGATGTAATTTTTTGGTTTGCTAACTTAAGCTTTTTAATAACTTATGCGTATAAGAACATAATTTCCATTCTGTATATATATTGTCCACTGTTTTTGACGCATTTTAATGGAGAGATCGTAAGAAACACTTTCTGCATCGTCCTGCCATCTGTTGTTAGACTGTCAAACTATGTGCGGGGTAAAAGTGCGCAATGCGTACTCTTGCCCCGCATTTTCATTTAAAACACAATTGTAAATATTTTCTCTGTTGGTTAATTTTTGGAATTTTTGTGTTTTTCCTTGTTTTTTTCTTAATTAATCTTTATATTTTCAATATTAACCGATTAATAGGGTGTTATTTTCTGTCTTCTGTTTCGGGAATACAAAAGGAAAAGTAAACGCAAGATATGCATTGAAGAAATGTAGGTGGCTTCTCGTCATAGATTAGATAATGGGCATTCTAAACGCCAGATTGCAAAATACCTGGGCATCAGCGAGGCTGCACTAAGAAATCGGCTGAAAAAGGCATGCGATTTATTTTATGATATACTTTTTAGCGGAAATTGTGTTGAAAAGGAATAAATTAGGTACATGGAACCCTTTAGCTGTTTATTAATTTATTGCAGTGAATCATTGAAAAGTTTAATTTATTTCTAAAAAAAATTTAACTGGAGAATATTTAAAGTATATTATTCAAGAAATTATTTCTGTGGTAAATTTTGTGTTTTTAGGTTTTTTAATTAATAGTACTGTTCACAACTTAAAATTACAGAAAAATGATTATTAAGCTTAAATTAGCTTTGTTAAAATGAAATGTATGAATTTTTTGGGGGGAAATACAAGGCATATCTTTGTAAAATTTTTTGTTAAGTTTTACAAAGATTTTCTTTAGTAACTGGGTTTCCAAAAATTTTTCTTTTAATATTACAAAAAAAAATTAATGTGCATGTTTCAAATTTAATAATTCTTTGTCTAATGTACAAACTTTTAATTTGAAAAACTTTCCTATTTGTAGTATCAGGGATTTTCACTTACACCTATTCAATCTCTATAGATACAAGTAAATTGAAACCTATTAGATATTATTATATTTTGGTACATGTTTCAGGGCTTTGGAGTAAAGAAGCTAGGAAGATTTCGTAAGACATTCAGCGAAGAACGTGAGCTGCAATTGGCTGAGCATTGTCGTCATCTAGATGAGTAGGGGAATGTGGGGCAAAGTGTGAGGGTTTATTTGCAATTTGATTTTTACTATATAGCTATAAAGATAAAGTACTCAAATTATGACCTAAAGTTAGGCTATCTTTACTATAATGAATCTTACTAACAATTTTACTTATTTTATTGTTTAAATTTTAAATTTAGGCACATTTTGAAATTGCTACAAACATTCCACAATGCCCCATATATGGGGCATTGTGGAATAATGTATGGGGAAAAGTGGAATCATGAAGTAAGCATCATTAATAGCCACTATACAGGTTACAAAATAAGAGTAACTTATTATAACACAATTTGACCACGGCGCATGGTACCAACAGATGTGAATCGACCCAGTATTTCACTATGCAATGCAAAACTTTTGTCTTCAACTTCAGGGAAAACAAAAATATCTACATGCTTTCTAAAATTCCTTAGAAAAGAAACTTCTACGCCAGCATTGTCAACGTTAATAATTTTTGCTGCAAATTTCTGTTCAGTTTTTTCACCTTTCACATTGACCAACACAAAATCACCGATAGAATAATCAGATGCAATTTTTGGTTTGGCAAAGTTCTCCTCACACTCACTTTCTTCGTCTTGTCACTCTAGTCCTGATGAATCTTGACAGAGATTCTCCACTCCTACTTCGGAATCCGAGGATGATGAATAAATAGGTTTCTTTTTCTTTAAAGATTTTGACTCATCAAAAACTAGCTTCTTTTTAACTGGTTTTACATATCTTTTCTGTTCTTTGGAAGCTTTTAACTCTTCCAAGTTAGGAGATCCTGTTATTACAGCTGATTTTCCAGTTCTTCTCTTTTTCTTGTTTTCCTCCCGAGCACCTGATTTTGGCAATAGTAAGATGTCTTCCGGTGTCACTGATAACAAAGAGGATGGTGTAGGGTTGGGTGATGCAGCGTTGGTTGATGTTGTTGCAGTAGGGCCTCTTAGGAGTGGAACTTCATTGTTCTCTTCTTGAGCTGCTTCTTGCAGACGATTTGTTGTTTCTGCTGCTTTAAAGGCTTCTTCAGGAAATATGTGGGGGTTGAAGGGGCAGACTCCTGTGCTCTTAAATGCTGAAACTGCGGTCTGAGTAGTTGCAGCTCTCATGTAGCTTTCACCGAAGATTGGACTGATGTCGTGCTATGTGATTACCTTTCCTGGATTATTCCTTCGCCATGAGCTTGCAGTCTGGGAATAGAAGGTACTGAAAGGTTTCATGAAGCCAACATCAAGTGCTTGTAGTCGGTGTCATGTGTGTGACGGTATCACAAAAATGTGCATATTAGTTGCCTTTGACATTTCAAGTAAAGTAAGATTTTTGGTGTGTGTTGCATGGCCATCTAATATGAGAAGCACTGGGTCTTGTGAGGTTGGTCGAGCATGACACAAGAAATGCTCAAACCAAATTGGTGCAAAGATCTCTGCTTGCATCCAGCCTGAGGGGTGCGTTATCACAACACTGTCTGGTGGTAACCCCCGTTCAAAAGCTGGATCTTTTCTAACTCGAGGGAATATCAACAAGGGCGGTACATATTGCCCAGAAGCACTAAAACACACTTCCACTGTCACAAGGGTGCCACATTCTGCCGATGTGAGCAGGCCTACTTGTTTTTTTAACCTTTTAGGGAAAGAATTTTCGGTGATTTGTTTGGTACTGTTGAGATGCCAGTTTCAACTGTACTGTAAATTCGACTAGCAGAAAAATGAAACTTATCATTAAGCTCTCCCAAAAAATCATAAAACACTTGAATGTTTGGCCTGTTGAATGCTGATGCCCAGGCAAAGGTTGACGGAGAGAAAACGACGGGTGGCGTTTCAAAAAATAATAAACCCAATCATGCCCTGCCATTTCATTTTGTTTGTTGAAGGGATGGTCAATACGGTTTTGTTCTGCAAATTGGAATGCAAGTTTCTGGAAATCAGCAAATGTTAAACCAAAAGAAAAGGTTTTTCCATGTTGAGAATGTGTGTTTTTAGAGCTTCTTCTTGTTCACACATAAACACTGGTTTAAAACTACCCATTCCTTTTCTGCATTGTTACTTTGCACTCGTCTGTGTAAAGTCCGACGAGGTACATTGAATTCTCTGCTGACTGCTTCATAAGACTTCTCACCACTTTTGACGGCTGCTATAGCTACCAGCATCGACTGCTCTGACCAACTCTGCTGTTGTGTTTTTATCTTATAAGTGCGCACCATCTAAAAGAAAGAAAAATGTTTTACTGTCTCACATTCTATATGGGGCAGCGTGGAAAACTAGCACAGGGCAAACTGGAATGCTGTTCCAGTTTGCCCCTTATGTATACAACTTGTAACTAACCTTCATACTAAATCTAACTTTAAATATTAAAGTTATTAAGCTTTAGGATACATAAAATTGACCTCTCCTTAATCTGTTACAATACTTATTTATATTTAAGCAAATAGGCAATATACAGTGACTAATTAAAATACTTACATTTTTATAAGGAAGAGAACCAAATCTGATATGTAAACACAACATCCATTTAAATATAATTGGGTGCCATCTTGATACATGTCATGGCAGCCAACCTAAAAATGCTGTATTTACCTATTCATTTAGACAAATGTTGTTGAACATTATGAAAATATATCAATATTCCACTTTGCCCCACCATTCCACTATGCCCCACATTCCCCTACTTTTATGGAGTGACTCTTATAGACTTGAGACGACTAGCTTACGACTATGCTGATCACAATAAAATACCAAATGATTTTGATCCAAACATAAAACTGGCAGGTAAGGATTGGGCATACAGCTTCATGAAAAGGAACAAACTCACACTTCGCACTCCTCAGAAGAAAAGTTTGGCACGTATCATGGAGTTCAATGAAACACAGGTTAACATTTTCTTTAATAATCTTTCAGCTCTAATTACTAAACATAATTTTCCACCCCAAAGAATTTTTAATATGGACGAGACTGGACTCACTACTGTTGCAAACAGGGTCCCTAAAGTAGTGAGCAAACGAGGAAAAATATGTGTAGGAAAGGTTGTTTCAGCAGAAAGAGGCCAACTTTTCACTGCTGTTTGCTGCATGTCTGCTGGTGGAAATTATGTTCCTCCAGTAGTAATATTTCCACGAAAAAGGCTAAAGGAAGAGCTTTTGAATGGGGCGCCACCAGGTTCAACAATGTTGTGTTCAGACTCAGGTTATATAAACTCTGATTTGTTTGTAGAGTGGTTGAAGCATTTTCAAAAACATGTCCTAGCATCTAAAGAAAATCCAGCTCTGCTCATTTTAGACAACCACTCTTCACATCTCAGCCTGGATGCAGTTTTGTACTGTAGGGAGCACAGTATTCACATGCTTTCAATTCCACCCCATAGTAGTCACAAAACACAACCATTAGATCGTTGTTTCTT
>PNEQ01014424.1:0-38122 GCA_003012365.1 Medauroidea extradentata
ATGTCACGAAAGTGGAGGGGGTGGTGGTAGCGACGCGACACAGCGATAGTGCGAACTTGATACTGGGACTCCAGACTAATACCTAGAGTGAAAACATAATCCGTCTGTCAAGCCCGACGAAGTTGTAAGACCCATTCGCCTTACGTTTATTTCTACTGGTAAGAAGTAAAAATATGTATCTATTGCTTTAAAATTTGGCCCCCCCTGGCCCCCCCCTGGCAGCCAGCAGGGAGGGCCAATGGCCCCCTGGCCCCCCCAGTTGCTGCGCCACTGGAAATACGAATGTAACATTGTAAATTACAGAAGTTTATAAGATGTCAACAGCCATTGGTATGGTACCAATGTTTGCAGAGGCGGCCGGGGATATCGGTGTGCAGCTGGCAGCGTCGTAGAAAGGATGGTTACGTTATACCCAACTAGCTTGCCGTGTTCCGAATGAAGTTTATATATTTAGTTTGGTTAATTGATTATAAGTGTCTCGTGAGCGAAACCATTGAGGAACGATTACAGGATCTTCCGGTGCGAACCATGGACCATCACTACTGCATCTCGCTCGTGTGGCGAAACAGAAGTCGGTGGTTCGATCCCAGCGCCTAGTACGACACTTAACGACACGAGAAGTTCGGAGCCTACGTTTATTTCAGTATGTGCTATTAACTAACAACTTTCTGAGCATAAATGTGCTACATAAAACGACATCTAACTAACTAAAACTAATTCAGAACACACCAAGCATGTTGGGTAGAACCTGACCATTCTTTCTACGACACTGCCAGTTGTGTGCCGGCATCCCAAGCCTCGTCTTAAGGACTTGGACCCGAGTTTCTCGGCGCACGAGATAATTATTTTTTAAAATCCATACGAGAGTCAATATCGTAAAATTGCTTCGTAATATTTTTGCAAATCGGTTTTACTATGCAATGAAATTTTTCGAGACAAACTGTATGATGAGTATAGCTAATTTATCAATTAAAAGGAAATTTCGTTAATTAACTATAATTAGCAACTATTTTGCAGTCTTCTGACTCGACAAAATTAGAGTATGCAGTTTAAATCAGGCATAACAAAGTTACGAAGCGATTTTACGATATCGGCTCTCATTTATATTTTAAAAAATAATTGTCGTTAAATGCGAAGAAACTCGGGCCCATGCCCTTAAGTGTGCGGTCTACCGCAATTTTCATCACCATTTTTTATATTTGTACCAGATATTTTTTTTTCTTATTTTAGACACAAAATGTGACTAAATTTGGCTCTTATGAAATTTTTTTTATCTCTCATAGTTTTCGCGAAACGGCTTGTTAAAGTCATAATTCGCATGTTTCCGTTTTAAGGACTACACTAAAACCAACTGCTATACAAAACTAAAAAAAATCACAGTGGATAAAGACATTGCAGGTTACAATGTCATGTTTTTTAATTTGCACGGCATAGTGTTCGTATAACAGATGTTACTTGTGACTACAAAACAACAAATTCAGCTTGACCTCAGTATAAGCTGCTTTAGGCGGTTCGGGGTAAAGTGTGCACTCAAAATAGCCCTTCTAAATTTCTATTTTCAACTAATTCGTATCTTCTTTCCGCGCGTAACGTCTAACGCCGAGTAATGTCTGACCTCTCCGGACACGTCACTTTATGCTTGCGTTTGTAAGATAAATTGTGCAATCGGAAGGAAGCTATATAGTTTGATTAAAATGTTCATATATTATATATAACACAGATGTGTCTAATTCAGTAGAATTTATTTCAGTATTGCTTCATTTAAGTAAGAAAATACATGGACCTACATTCGGCAATTCGCTGCCAACCATGCAACGAAAAAGGTAACTATTGTAAATTTTAAATTATGGGCAGTAATGGCTGGTGATTTTATTCAAAGGTTAATTCTTTAGTGCTTACTTTATCCCGATCGACCTATAATGCTTTATCTGTGTTTTATCTCGTCCCTGTTCGTAAGTTATCGGTCAGTGCACTCAGAACACAAACGAGCGCTCGTCAGTAATCTCAGCTGCTGTTAGCAACAAATACAACGCGGCCATATTATGGAGGAGCTCTGGGATGAGTCAGACAACCTCGCTTGTCTTCACTCACCTCGTATGCTCTCGTATTCATCGCCAGTTCCTTCGTCCACGCATTGACTATTCATAGGTAAAGACGTCGCCGTGGAAGACTTCAACGTCTGCTTGGGTTTCTCGCAGCGCTGCCTCCAAAACGTTACCCCGCGACGAAACTTTAGTCTGTGAATGTCTCCAAACCTTCGGAGTTAAGATTTTACTTGCTCTCGCGGCGACACAAAACTGCAAAGCAATTGCAAACGGTGAATTCTAAAACCACCCAAATGCAGAAACAAAAATTGTTCACGAGAAGGAAATAACCAAATAGTTTAACAACTACGGTGATCATCTCGTCTCTAATGCAGCAGAAAAAGAGAAAGTGTGGTGTCGTTCACACCATTCAATGAAACGCGTGTCATACTACAACGTGCAGTAGTAAAACCATTTTGGTAAAAGTGTAGACTAGGGTATTTTTTTAAATAACCGCAAGGAGTGAATTATTTACTCGTATGATTTCGGCGAGTAACCAAGAGTAAACTTCGTGAAGTCTTCCAGGGCAAGCGGTGATTAGCAGTGACTGTACAGAACTCTCAGTTGGCTGTGTAATAATTTGACTTTTAGATGCAGGCACATTCTTCAGCCAGTAGCATGTAAGAGTACAGCCATCTTTAGTAGAAGGCCACGGCATTAGATCTGGCAACCCTGCCAGGAAGGGTCATTTTAACACTTCTTTTGTCTCACCAACGGCTGTGGCTTCCTCTGATTCGCCGATATGTAGGGCACAATAACGAATCAGGCAAAGCCATTGCCTATGGAGAGCTAACAGAAGTGTTAAAATGACCCTCCCTGGCAGGGTTGTCAGATCTAAGGCCGCGGCCTTCTACTAAAGGTGGCTATGGTAAGAGGCGTGGAACTAGTTCTCAGTAACACACTTACGTCTCAACAACACAACTGTAAACAGCTCAAAGTGTATAGTCGGATAGGCCTATGTCATACTGCTTGCGTTGAAACACGTCCATGCTTCGCCACTGATACACACACACACAGATGTAATGCAAAAGCAAATATAGTTTTAGAAAAACGATAGAGTGAATAGATATATCTGTTTTCACAAATTACTTCGTGTACACCTACTTATTGGCAAATAAATTATAAAAAATAAGATAAATGACTGGCATGTTACAATCCACTCACTCACGGTCCCATGTGTACTCACGTCACGTCTATGTGTAATTTGTCTGTTGTTCCACTGAGTAGCAGCTAATAGACAAGTATTCAGGACTTTAGTAAGCAAGGACAGTAGATTCTGACATGAATGTCATTAAATTCACGAATTATTTCTTTCCCCGCCTACATTGTATTATTTTTACGTATTTAGTATTACTCAGCAGCTTCACACACACTGATACATATGTCTAAAACTGTGTTTACTTTCGAGCTACATTGAATTTAGGCTACCAATTCTAGAGTATCGTTTTGAAGCCTCCCCTCTCCTCTCGAACAGGATCATCTGCTTGGTGTTACACGAAGTACCAAGAGTGACCACCACTGCTGTTCCAATACCCTGAGCGCTGACATCGCGTGGGGTGGAGAGCGGCATACATCCTACCTTTAACAGCGCCCAGAGGCGAATGTGAGAAATTGTTAGGCGTGGCTGCTAATATAGCAAGTTCACGTGCTCTGTGTCGTGTTCCATGTGTTCGTGGAAGGTATGCGAACAACGTTTGACCAATCAAATCAAAATTACTGACATGTGTATCTGAATATGCACTTGAACACCCTTAAGCTCGGTACATACTGTCCACAATTCAGTAGGTACGTAATTCCGTATCTAATTAAGAACTAGTAGCACTGCGTTAGTGCCGCAACTACGCTGATTCCAGACAGTATTCCACACTTAATTTCGCAGATAAGGCCCGTCCTATTTTTCATCGTAGTGTATGTTCACACGCATGAGCAATGCATATGTTCAAACACCGCGCTTGCGAAGTACGCAAGCAGGGTTGCCAATGTAATTTGAATAGAAATAAAATTCTGGTTTCTTACTGAACACATGACTACCGGATTTATCAAAACCTTAATAATTCAAGACAACTTAACTTATTTGGCAATTACACATGTGTCTATCGTAAATTCAAATGTTAAAGTCAAATGCTAAAGCTTTCAGTTGTGTATAGGACTTTATGTCCGGTATGCACTCAATTCCTTACTTAATTCTGTTTATTAACTTCGATTGCGATTTTACATCAGAATCATGTACAGCAAAACGTCTGTGTTGTGTTTGTTTATTTCAAACTCTTAATGTACCGGAATTTGCTTTGCTAGTAATTTCATGAAAAAGTAACTGGTTTTTCTTAAGTGTACTCGAAAAACCTTGTAAGCAGCGTTGGTAAAATATTCGTAAAATAACTTTTTAAGTTGCGTCAATATATGGCGTTGCTTTTGTTAAGAGAAATTTCATAATAAATGAAAAAAATTAATAATTGTGTTCATTATTTATCTATTTAATTAGTACTGTTAAAAATTTACAGCATAATTGTATTTTATGTTTGTAATAATATGTGTAATGGGTCCAGTGTCAGAAAAGTCATCCGTGCCTTAACTGCGCCTTAAAGACTATGTAAATAAATAAATACGTGATACGCTTTTACGGTAAATATATTATGATTTGTATCACAATATTTCCGTTTTATAAAACAGATTTCCAATCGTTTTTCGACTGTCGTTACTTTAACTTTACGTTTGTACTGTGTATTCACGAAATACATGGAGTAACGGAAACGTAAAGTCAAATGCTAAGGTATTCAATTGTGTATAGGCCTTTAGAGAGTAAATTTCCAACTTGCTGTGCAGGGAGTGGACAGCCGGGTTGGGGCTGGAAGTCTTGAAGTTGAAACAGCTTCATGAATGGCATTCCAGAGCTGGGGCAGGGCGTGTTTTGAAGCGGACTAGGGAACCTCCCCTCCAACAACACTGACCTCGGAGAAGAATGTGGACTGGGGGGTGGGTTGCCGCACCCTCAAGTCTGGCGCCACACAGGTTTTTTTGTGTGTCTGTCCACCACCCCCCCCCCCCTTCCTGCAGCATTTGGGCGAGATGTTTCCTACCATGTATTGACTAGGGCAACGATACACAGTTGCTCATGCACGTAGGCTGCTCACGGTAAACGAGCACTTTTTAAAGCCCTGCGAAAATGTTCTGCCTTTAGTATGAACATATGCATGTTGGCTTAAGTGAATTCGTCTCAAATGTAATATCTCAGGCAATAGTGAAAATATGTTTATGCGTACATAGTGCCTGTCAGGAACGCCTAAAAATGCTTACTTTACGATGGGTAGCATATGACGTAATTAGTTTCCCATATATAGGCCTACTTAATTTAATTAAATTTAATCAATCATTGCATTTACACTGCACGTGCTGTTGTGGAATAGTCACAGATTATAATAAGTTCATACAAAGTACAGTATATATAAAGTCACAGAAATTTATACAGTAAAATATTTTATAACTAATATACGATACTCAAATATATAGGTCATACAATACAAAGTTATACGACAAAATGACTTACAAGAATATGGTGTAAGATCCATCAAATAATTTTTAAGTATACTGTTCATATAGTTATGCGTATCATGAGTTTTATACTGTTCATTTTGTAACGCTAATATTATACTGCAGTAGATGTATAAACCTGGAACAGTTAATAGCTTTAATTTACGAACATTGGCATACATGTATCTGTAGTTTTCAAATTAACAATTGAACGTACTAATTACTTTTGTTATTTGAAAATATGTTTACAATTTTTTGACATACCGCAAAATGTGATTCCGTATGCAGTGATACCGAGTACATATTAGGATAATACAAACTTATTACAGTTTCATAAGAACAAATTAGTTTTATTGATTTAATGGCAAAAAAATAATGAACTTAATTTATGACTCAGTTAGCTCGTATGTTTTCCCCAGTTTGAACTATCTAAAGTTCGGCCCAGTAGCTTTGCAGCACAAACAGAATTTACAGTCAAACCTCCTGTGTTTGGATTCAGTTATTACTCTTGTCATTCCTTAAGTGAATCACAGTTTTTTTGTCAGTGTTTAAAGCAGCTTTTTTTTTGTATTAAACAAGGTAAATATCTCAATGAGAATTTTACTAATATTCGAATAGATTTTTGTGTTTTGTTGATGTTAAATTGCTGTATCACCTGCAAACATTATCGTGATGTGTTTTGTGGTACATGCAGGAAGAATATTGATGCATAAAAAACACAGAAGTGGCCCCAACACAGATCTCTGAGATAATACACCAATATAAATTTATTTTAGGTTCAGATGTGCTGGTGACATAGTTACCAATACAATGCTCAATGCTAGTGATTTGCAAACGGTTTTAGAGATTTTATCGCATAATACTATTAGCTACTCCTTCATTCCATGACGATCTAGGTTATTTCACAAAATATTATGATGTCCAGAGTCAAAAAAGTTTTTGACCGGCAAATACACCAGCAACATAAAATTTATTGTCAAGATTATTAAGAATAGCATTTTATCAAGGCGAGTTAGTTGGTTTAACTTTAAAAATTCATGCTCATTACTTACAATAATATTATGACAGTTAAGAAAATACTGATAACTGTAATAATGCATTTGGTCTATATAATAATGTTGTTTGCTTCACCTTTTTTGTAAAGAGGGTTTATTTTAGCCAATTTTAGACTTTCTAAAAATATGCCTTGTTATAGGTATACAATAAAAATGCGATATGAAGGTTTAGTAATGGGGTGGGCGAAAGACTTTATTATTAATACACTAGATTTCAAGATCTTTAATTTATGTATTACACTATGGAGTATTTCGTGTACATGTGAGGGCAACAGGAATGTTCTTAGTTTATTATACAAATACATTAATTTTGCATTTTTGAGTAGGTCTGTTATACAATTTTTATTTAATTGTATAATTATCGTTACTAATGGAATCATTTTTGCTAATATTTTTTTTCGAAGAACTTTTAAGTTGTCATACATACATTTTATTTTATTGTCAATCCATGGATCTGATTTACATACAACTTTACCATACCATAATTTGGGAAAATTAGTATTGAAGTAGTTTGTATGCTACAAGAATTTATTTAAAAATTAACAATATTAGGATCAAGTGTACTACAAACATCACCTCTCACTACATTGGTAACATCCATCTGAATATCCTTTGAGTTATTTTCACTGTAATCACGTTTTAGTAAATATATTCCATTATTTATTTTTCAATTAGAAATATTAGCCGTATTACTAAAATTGTTAAGCACTGTAGTATCCACAGTTTTAGCAGACCACAGACTTTTGTTTAAGGGAATTAAAATACAATACAGTACATAAAACAAAGTGTCCTGCAACCTCATTCACATTGTTGCTGTCTGTCAAATAATTGGTTTGGAAACCAATGAGAGTTAGTGAGAGACACGCGAGTATAAAAGGGCCGACGTTGGGTTGGGGGGGTGGGGGGGGGGGGTTGAAAGGAGACGACTGGTAGAGCAACGTCGAGACTGGTCAATATTTGTTGTGACCACTTGAGTAGCGAGGACAACATGATAATCAGAGTGGCCTTGACCGCCATTGAAGGACGTAGTATATATATATATATACACACGCCAATGCACACATACACACCTAAACCACACCCAGGCGCATTCTTCATACAGTCGGGTCCCGGGAATGTATACATATACATCTATAGGAGGTTCAAGTTTAAGTGAGTGCTTTTGAAACCCTAGCTGCTTTTTTGCTTCCAGACGATAGACATTTCCTGACACCTTCTAATACAAACAAAGCAATGTAAGTGACAATCAAAGTGTTCGTATTGTATAGTACCAAAAAGGAAACACATGAAATCAAAATGAAATGTATTTTTTGAAACTCTTGTTTTAGACGAGAAGGTCTTAAAAAACGCTCAGTTTACCTTGAACCGCCTATACTTGCAGGTAGCTCTCTTATACCGGAAAGCCTCGTTCACACCGCCACAATTCACGCAGATCAGGACAATCCAGAAACCGAGTAGCCGGTCAGAAGACTTAATTTTTCCGGCCGAGCGGTACCTAATAAGTTGAGCTCATCCCAAATACGAACTGACTGAATCTTGGGTTTACTGAAAATTCTAGACTTTCTGCTCTGTACGGTGTGTGGACGTGTGAAACAGGCTTGACACTATGAAGAGATGACTGACTGCCTATTCATCTCTGTGACTTGCCATTTGTATTGGAGCCTAACTCCTCGTTTTGATTTTTCCATTTTCGAATTGTATAGTTATCTCATTATAGCACTTTAATACTATACAAAATGCTTTCGGATTTATCCACCAATTTTTATATCTGAATTACCTGATTCCGAAACAGTGATTTATATTTTAAAAGTAATATGTAACTAATTACATAAAAAATATTGTTCTGATGTAATAGGTATTTGTGTTTATCGCGCTTGGCCGTGTGCACGTGATGTGAAGAGCCACACAACCTTTCCCTTCTATCTTACTCGGACACACCACAGGGCTGCCTCCATTTTCCCACTGACGTCGCAGGCTGTCTGTGAACGAGCAGCAGTAGACACAGTTAAGTCGTCCTTGAAGAACACGCGCCTAGGCCATCATTGATGGTTGCCATAACACCTAGAAACTTCTTGCTGGGGCGAGTTGGCACTATCCCGGAACTGTATGATCTGGGTGATGGTGCGGCCTGTTATGAGAACAACTAGTGGCAGCCGACCAAGAGAGTAGTTGTGGAGTTTAGCCTGTGCGGGTAACTGGCGGACTCTACAGCGAAGACGACGACGGCGATGGCAAGGAGCGGCGCGGGATCAGCACATAGACCTGAGGCAGTACGGCAAGTGCGGACGGCGGCGGAACATTTGGAGCCGTGTTTGCTTGGTGTATTTACATATGTTGGATGGACGAGCAGGTTTAACTATACTCTATCCATTCCAAGATTGCAGCTTGTGTCACTCCGCCTGTTCGCGCGCTTGAACGGTATTGGCTGTGCTACAAACCGTCGCACCACCTCCGCGTGTTTCGCGAGCTATCGATTGGCGACAAGTGGAGAAACGGAATCGCGCCTCGCTGTGGAGGAAATGGAATCATGACGGACGTTGGCGTCGTCGCGTAAGTCATCCACGCACATATAGTATTTCATGCGCACAGAGTGATATTATATTACAGAGGATTAAAAAAACGCAACCGAACGATTAAATCACTTTTCCTGAACTAAAACACAGCAATTTAGCGTAGGACCTATTTCCTGTCACAACAACACTGTTAACTGACCAGCCAACCAATGATCGAGAGTTCCTATGTGACAGTGTTTATTTCTGCTGCAATCTTGGACTGGATACAGTATATTATTGTAACTATTGAGAGATTTCTGTAAAGAAACTATTTGAGTGAATTGTGACTTGTTCCTTACACCAAAACAAGAAAAAATGTACATGTAAACAGAGGTCCGAAACTCCTTAGTTTCTAAGTTTCTGATGAAAGTATAGTTCAATGTGTTGCATGGTAACTAGCAGTAAAATTAATGTTGTTAGATAATTAAAATATGTTATGTATACAAGTATGCTGAAGTCCTCGTTTTTCCTCTATGGTGGATCTAGGAGTATTTATTTGACAGGTGTGACAGTGTATTTCCATAGTGTGAGTATGAGGAAGCAAGAAGATGTCATTTCGAACATTTGCTATGTATTTATGATATTATCGTTGGTCAAACTGTCATAAAATTAGAAACTCTACACCCTATACATCTGCATGTTTTGCGACATGTCTGTGGCTTTAAGGTTGTATAACCACAGCTGAAAATGTTGGGTAGCCTGTCTGGGCGTCAATCCTGACTGGCCAGTTATTCACCTCTGACTGGGACAGACTGCCGACTGTTTGACCTTGTCATCGTCTATAAGGACGACCTCTCAAGGCTATATTATGTTGACTTGTCTTGTCCGTGTCGTGCACAAGGATGCTAGACGTACCAGGATCCTGGTACACGTACCAGTTTTCAGGGTGCTGTACCATGTACCAGGATGCTTTCTCCCTAGTGTGCTAAAGTATTAGGATTTCAGAATTTTGCATTAAATTGTATTAAAATGCTTCATTAAACAGTATTTTCAGCATAGCCTTTCTGCAAAAAAAAGTTTTTTGATACGACACAGCTTCTCCTGAATTCTGAGGATGAATCTGCGGATATATTTATTGCAGGTTTTTACATCATCCAAGCTTTGCCACGGCTGCAAACTGTTGCTTGTTAGGTGTTGGTAACACTTACATGCGTTCTCTTTAGCTATCATCTGTGGTAGACGTGAACTTCTGATTTTCTGTTAACTAAGAGTAGTCTTTGAACATTTTCAATATATTTTTTCTCTTAAAATACTTAAGATATGTTTTAGTACGTAGTATTTTTTCATGCCTGTAAGCATTTGCGATTTTTTTTACCATGTACCAGGTTTCCGTTTAAAGTAACAACTTTTTTATGGTGCCAGTACCAGAATTTTGGAGCTACCGTCTAATATCCCTGGTCGTGCACTGTTGCCTAGTGTTGCTGTATGAAAAAAAAGGGAGGGGAGGGGAGGCCTCGGCTCGCTCAGCCACTTCAGCACCCGATAATCTGGGTTCGAGTCCCAGCGAGGTCATGCCCATGTTGGAATCGTACCGGACGATGTCGCTGGTTCACGGGTTTTCTCGGGGATCTCCCGTTCCCTACTCCTCATTCCGGCGCTTCTCCATTGCAGGGTCGCATTCTATGTCTTTCCTTGGGGTAAGCAGATGACTAAGGACGTCCAGTAATGTCTTCATTCGGGGTGTGATGTCCTTGCCGTCGAGAGCTTTCCCCATACGATGTTTGTTTATTTACTGCATGCAGAGTTGCCCTCACGTGACAAAGTAGTCTACAGCAATTTTATCACCATATTCTAATTTTTTATTTGTACCACATATTTTTTTTCTTATTTTAAACTCAAAATGTGACTAAATTTTGCTCTTATGAAATCTTTTTATCTCCCGTAGTTTCGTGAAATGGCTTTTTAAAGTCAATTTTTTTCCATGGTTCCGATTTAAGGACTGTACTAAAAACAACAGACATACCAAACTGAAAAAATTCACAGTGGCTAAAGACATTACAGGTTACAATTTCATGTACATAATAACAAAGAATAAAAACTTTTTTTTGTATTTATATTTAAATGCTGAAATTTAAAACAGAAATTTAAAAATTCAATATTTTTTTTTTAAATACAAAAATATTTTATTTTATGGTATAACTTAGCTGAATTTGTAGCTTACAACATCATTATTCACTACGATTTTTTTTTTTCAGTTTGGTAAGTGGGTTGGTTTGAGTGTCGTCTTTAAAACTGAAACATGCAATTTTGGCTTTAACTAGCCATTTCGCTAAAACTATGAGAGATAAAAAAATATATATATAAGGGCGAAATTTAGCCACATTTTGTGCCTAAAACAAGGAAAAAAAAATGTCTGGTACAAATTTAAAAATTAAAACATGGTGATGAAAATTGCTGTAGATCGTGCCCTTAAGGAGTCGTATTAGGCTCCATATTGGATTACTTTATTTGTATTTAATTAATTATTTTTAATTCTGAGAATAAAAGTGTATAATTTTCGATTACAGCTTGAATTTTATTTACGCTGTGTTGCCGTACAATCATCGCAGTTCTACTTTTGACGTATATTTAGGCCGCAGTCAGTCGAGTAAATTAACAATATAAAAAAATGGTTCGATTAATTGTTCCCTAAATATACGTTAAATGTTTAACTGCGATGATTATACAGTAGCACAAGATGAATGTAATTCACGTTATAACCGCGAATTTCACACTTTTCATCTCAGAATTAAAAAAAAAATCCAATATGGCGGCTGATCCCCCGCCGTAAGGCCTCTCTCTGTGTACCTAGTTTATAGCCACGAAGTTCAAACGGGTAACCTTGGGCATGATTCAATTGTTGCCGATGACTAGGGACCCTGGTTTCTCGCGAAAAGAATTCTGCCCACTTTGTTTCAGTGCTTTACGTGCACATCTGCAGTTTAGCTTCGTGGTCAGTGATTGGATATTTTATCTCTCTCGAGCCTTGGGATTCTACCGGCAAATCACAACCGTGAGGTGTTGCAGAGACTTTATTGTAATTGGCTCAGACAAATGATATATGGCTCTTCATATAGACACGCTGCCAATAATCATGAAGCAGAATCGCAGATGTTCACGTAAGGCACTGAAACAAAGTGGGGCAAAATTCTTTTCGCGAAAAACCAGGGTCCCTACCGATGACTGTTACAAATTTTGATGTAGCCTGGAATCTGCGAAAACAAACACTTCCTGGTAGCTGTTCATGTTGATGCTCTTCTTCAACCCCCGTCAACGTCGGCAGAGTCACCAAAGGAAGACTTTGCGCATCTTCTTAACCACTGTTACTGAAAATCTAGTTGCTCTTAAGGCATTAGTGGGACTTGGTGTTACTTTCCCTTCTTGATAAACGCATGGATGTTGCCTTGCAGACCCAGTGGGAGTTAACTATTGGTAATGATCTTCCCAAGTTGCAGGATTTGATAGAGAATGGAAATCACAGTCTCGGCGATAAAGACACAGTCAACAGCTCTAATCCTACAGGAATAGTCGTAACCCATGTACCCACAGCTGCTCAGGAATCAAGATGACGATATATCAGACGTTTTAATGTTTCGTCTAGAATAATACAGTCCACTTACATAGGAGATGGACCAGAAGACAATAGTGATCACTGCTTGTAGGTTTAGAAAACTTACTTCAGCTACGGTTTTAACGCCCCGAGTAGACATTTTGCCCCGCCCAGGTTAACTTCGCAGTTCTCGTAAGCGCTTCTTGCCCTCTGAACCTGGTGATGTAACATGTTTATCGCGTATGTGCGTATCAACGTACATAGTTCGCCACTATACGACAAACTGGGTCGTGACTGTCAGCAGCTTATAATGCTGCGTAACTAGACGAAAATACACTATTCTCGACGTCGGCATTCTATTTTTCTCTTATCATTTCTGTAGTGTAACGGCGCTGATGTTTACCCGTTCGTTTCAGGCAACTTTACATAGCAACACAATACGAATGAGTGAGTGAGCGAACAATGCCTGAAGCTCACAATAAATCTGACATCAAATAACATTCATGCTTAAGGACTTTCAAGACTAGTGAATAACAGCACTCTCTCATATGCCCATGAAACTCGTTTTATATGTTCTGAATCACGTAAATAGACAGGTAGCGCGGTCTCAGACACTGTATAAAGGCTGGTGCGTGCTTATCGCGCGCTTCAGTCCGAGGAAGGACGTGGAAGGGAGAGGTTACGTCGCTTGAGCTCTCCACCCTCGTAAGAAAGGCGAGCGTAAGAAATCGTCGCATCGCAGAGGTGGCGCGCACTTGTTATTGCAAACACACACCACAACGATTCCACAATTCGCATTGTTATAAATTTGGTATCGTTGTGATCAGGAGGAATACTGCTATTTGTTAAAAACAAAAATTTGAATGAAATAAATTAGTATTCGTTTTTAGTGTACCTAAGATGTCGATAATTCTCGACGTTAAAAACCTTATTTTCAGCAATTTTTAAAAAATACGAATATGCGTCATTTCATGTTTTAATAACTTTTGCCCATTAGGCCGCTACATCTCATTTTAGTGTAAATTATTTCATTTCTGTAAGTCTGATGGTTTTCCTTGGTTGTTTGCGCCCGTAGCATACATATTTTGACTTTGACGTGCCGTTATTTGAATACTTGTTCATGATGAATTTTTTTCCCCATAAGAGGAAAGTGCAGTCTCAAGTGGCGTCTACAAAACTGAAATAATTTCGTACACAAATAAAATTATTAATTTCACATTGGAATGCCCTTAAGGCTCGGTTTCAGTCGCCATATCGAATTTTAATATTTTTCATTTTTTTTTTGGAATTCTCAGAAGAAAAATGTTAAATATGCGATTATACCTCAAATTCTATTTACATTTCACTACAGTACAAACCTTACGATTTAACTGTTAACTTGTCATTACGCTGCAATCTGTGTGGCAATTTTTTTTAAATTCATAATTTGCCCGACAAATTGCGATCTAACTATACATTACTAGCTCTATTGCCATGCCTGTATTGTAGCTCAAGGTGAATAGAATATGAGGTATAGTCGCCGATTTTACATTTTCCATCTCAGAATTTTTAAAGAAGCGAAAAATAATAAAATTCAATATGGCGACTGAAACCGAGCCTTAAGGTGACTGTTAGGGTGAAGATATTTCGCGTGTTAGAGGCCTAGACGTGCGGGAGCTATAAGGGCGACATAGCACGAGCGTCACGTCTCACACTGACCTCTAGGTGCAAGTCCCTGAACTAGCGTAGTCTTCTCTATGAGATGTTCAGAGGCGATCCTAGCATTTTATGACACAGTATTTGAGATGAAGGTGTATTGTGCACACCTGTACCTTTTAAAAGATTTCTGCACCGAGATTGTTATACCTAAAAGCAACCACAAAAACACCAATTTTCATCATTTCCGGCAACGTGAAAAGGAACTTTAGAGATAAATGGACTACCTGAAATGAGTATTTTCGCGTGTAACATTCTTTGACTGCTCTTCCTAAGCAGACATCACGTACATATGTAGAGTTGTTTTCGAACAAACTTGTAACGGCCGAGGCTCTTCACACTGCTCCGCGACTTAGACAGGCAGCTACCTTAAGGCCATGTTATCCTGTTTCTACTTTTTGGCAATATTATTTTTTTACGCCTGAACAAGAGCAGATATCAAACATCTGTTTTGCAGTTTTGTTTAAAATCGTCTTCTCCATGTTGGCTGATTTTTTTGAAAGCAGTTAATATTGTAGTTTAGCTAATTATGTAATTAACGAAATTCTGATTAATTTACTTTTAAGTCGAAACTGTATAATTTCTTGTTTTGGAAAAATTTTAGAAAACTGCCAAACAGAATTATGATACATGCTCTCGCTTAAGCTTAAAAGTATATTTATAGCATAAACAGAAGAAACTAAAGAGTAGTATGGTGCTTTGAGAGCAGGTGAGAGTTTCCAACGTGCGAAAATCATGAACCACTCTACGGAGAATCGACCCAGTGTTGTCGTAGTGAGGTCGGACGACTCCCCGGGCTATCAAGTTCCGAGGGGAAGCGTCAATGAACTGGGGTGTTAATTCATGTGTCCACGTACAAGCACTCAGCTTGTATTAAAGCGGATTCGTATGCAACACACAATACATTTTATTAAGGCCTAACGTTAACTTTAGAGAACGATGAAACGTGTACTAGTGTGCACAGGGGCGCAGCGTTTGTCGTAATTTAGTTTGTCCTAAACCCATTTTTTACGGTTTATTAGCTCGGATTTCATTTCTCCTAAAATCGTTAATCCTAAAATATGATTGTCCTAAAGGCGTTTGCCCTAATGTTGTTTGTCCTAAAGTCGTTTGTCCTAAAGTTGTTTGGCCTAATTTCGTTTGTCCTAAAGTCATTACACATAAATACGTTTGCCCCAAAAAGTGTTTGTCCTTAAGACGTTTGTTCTAAAAATAATTTGTCCTGAAGTATTTTGTACCAAAATCGTTTGTCCTAAAAATCATTTGTCCTGAAGACTTTTGTCCTCAAAATAATTTATCCTAAAATCGATTACCTTAAAGGCATTAGGACCAACGGTTTTAGGACAAACGATGTGTATCCGTGTGCACTATAAATCACGACGAGACACCAATCACATAAAAAATTCGTGGCAAAATCCAATTAGCTAAAAGGAAGAAAATAATAGATGGGGTTTTAAATTTATTTTATATATAAAAAATACAATTTGTGAATTCATTCTAGAACAAGCTAGTAATATATATATATATATATATGTATGTGTGTGTGTGTGTGTGTGATTTTTAAATGTTTGTTAAAATGGGAGTTTACAATTAGAATTTATTGGTTTGTGGACATACGCCATTGCTCATATTTTGCTGATCCAACTTGTGTTAAAAGACAAAATACAAAGAAGAACAAAAAATAAATAAATAAAAAATTTAAAAAAAAACCACACAAAAAAAATAGAAAGAATAATAACTATATGGGAATTCTGTCAGTTTTTAGTTATTTATTTTTATTTTTATGTAGGACTACAAAGAATTCTACATATATAATTCTTTGTTGTCTTACATAAAAAAAACTATTTTAGCTAATCACGTAAGAAATTAAATTTTTATCAAGTGACGTATTATTTGCAACCGCATAATTTATTCTATTGAAAAATATTTGACATTACGGCAAAAACCATATGAAATAAAATTGTCAAACAGATGTGTGATATCTGCTCTCGTTTAAACTTTTGAAAGAGCGAGAGTAAATGTTCGGCGGACATTTAAACCTTTATAACGCTATTAGTATTGTTGTGTTCTCTGTTAAGTAATAAAAGTCTTCCGCAGTTTACTTTTATTCTCAGATTACTGGTCTTGGTGCAAAGGTACTAAACATGTCTAAGAGTATTTACTCTTTTATATCCTTGTGTCACGACAAATATTTGTTGCTGAAAACAAGTGGCAGTAAAACACGGTTACATCAAAGTCACTGGACTCAACCTTGCACCAGGGCAGAACTGGCGGGGATACGTTCATTTGACGAGACTGTACACGTTTTATGAGTATCGAGACCGATTAGTAGGGCTGGGAAAAATTCGCGGGTTCGCTAACCTGTAAACTAGCATACAAGAATGTCTGTATAGCTACTGATATTCTGGACAATATGTTTACACCACTTTGTTGCAATTCGTTACGTGCACATCTGCTTTGTGGTTTCTGGTAGACGGCGTGTATTTCTGCAAAGACGTCTCTTATTTAAGCCATGATATTACATTTATTTCAAACAATTGCAAACAATTCAAATATTTTTTAACCAAATGCTTTGAAAAAATTTGGAAACCGTGTACAGCCACACGATACACAATTTTGCTAGAGCTTTGTTTTTTAAAATAATGTACCGTTTTATAGCAAACTATTATTGCGTTTCGTTTTGGCGTACTTTGACAACAAAATGTGTGATATTTCAGGGGCAAAAATCTAATAATCCGTTTCGTGTTCTGCAACAGAGAAATTCGGATACAAACGATGATATATTCAGTGTTATAACTGTAAGAAGGAATTTTTTATGTATGTATTAATTTGCGTTAAAAAATGATTTCGAAACCTATGAAAAATTAAAGAGCGAGGCTACTGAGACACTACACATCTGTTATTTGCCATTAAAAGCCCAAGACGCTGAGAGTTAAAAAAAACCAATCACTGACCGTGTATCACAGCTGCAGGTGTGCACATAAGAAAATGCAGCAAATCGGGTCAGAAAACTTTTCGTGAAACATCAGGGTCACTAATGATTACTGATTTTTAAATACATTATTAAATATAAAACAATATTTACCCTATAAAATTACACATCAAGTAAATATAAAAAAATATTAGCACTTTATTATTTTAATGTAATATTCTTTTTGCTCTAAGGGTATATAAATAACATTATTTAATATTATTAATGCATTGGTTTAAATACTGTTTTATTTATATCTAATATGATGGTTTTTCAGTGACAAAGAAAAGACCCTTATTAGACCAAATAGGCACTACTTACAGTTAAGGGGCCTCCCTGGCTAGGTTACGTTTGTGTGTGGGGCAGGAGTGGTAAGGTTGCTGTTGACCGACGTATGTAATGTATTTTAGCCTCTCCGTACAAGCCACTCAGCTGGTGTGCAGTGCTCTACTATTATCATTTTCCTATTGGAATTCAAGCGGTGGCCATTTTATTTTATTTGTGTGTAGCATAGTTCAAAGTCGTTTCTGTGTTTTCCGAATCCGGTAGTTATTTTTTTCCAGACACGGCAGTCTGGGAAAGCATTTTTAGCCGTTTTGAGGTCCCTAAAATGTTCGAATTTTTTAAACTATAGCACTTAGTTTGAAACGTGTGTTTTTTTCGTAGATTGGATATACGGATTTTAATCACTTAACATAATACGATGGAGTTTGTTTTGACTTCTTTAGATTTGATTTGTGGAGATCGTAACATGCATAAATAGTGATTTTAAATAAAAAGTAGTTTATATTTGTAACATAATACATGAAAAGCAATACAAAACTCATATGCAAATTGTCGTCTTATAATTTACAAAATAATATTGTTCATGATTATATAACTATTGAATTAATATAGTTTTTATTATTTGTGACTCTTTTTTAACGTAAATATCAAATGGTGTTAAGCGGCGTGTTAAATTTCGTTTAAAATTAGACCTGTATTATTGTTTTTTTACTAAGCCATTATAGAAACTTGAGACAATTTTTGTTTTGTAAATTTTAAGTGGAAAAAATTGTATGTTAATTTTTTTATTTTTATAATGTATCTAAAAAATAGAATACAATTTTTTATTTAGAAACTTTTTACTAAAATCATTATTATGTGTGTCCTGGCCTCCTCAATTTAAATGTAAAATCGTCAAAACAAACTCCATTGAATCCTGTCAAGTGGCTGTTTAGGATTGTGCAAAATCTCTACGCTACTACTTGCAGTACTTAGAGCTTGATAGTACCTATTCTCCCAACGAGAACAGAATAGTAGTTACAGTATCTGTAAAAGTAGCATATAGCTTGTTTTAAAAGAGACATTCAAATGTTGGATATTGCTGCGTGATCTCGCTAGCAACGAGGTTGAACCAGCACCCTCTCGCACGCAGGATACACGCTCTACAGGAACAAAAAAAAAAAAAAAAAAGGGGGGGGGGGAAAGCACGCAACACCACGCACCCTCGTCGCCTGTTCCGCCGGAAATTCGCGACCTGTGACGAAGGCACCAGTCCCGCCCACATCACACACAGAACAACTGAGAGTACAGAAGTGGAACAGCGATGGTGCTCTCGTAAAACAACGCTGCATTGTACTGACTGAGTGCGGATACGAGTGTGAGATTTTCGGTCAGCGCTTAACATCGAAGTGTTCAGCGCTGGTGAGGTTTGATATGAGGTGAGGATGGAGCGGCGCCGGAATGAAAGGGCGGGGGAAACGGGAGATCCCCTAGAAAATCCGCGGACCAGCGGCATCGTACGGCACGATTCCCACATTCGAAAATTCGGGGACCGACCCCGTCGGAAATCGAACCCGAATCGCCTTGGTGGGAGGCGAGAGGTCTGACCCCTCGGCCATTGCGGCTCCAACGGGCTTCGAGACTGACTCATATATGCATGGTGGGTCTGCGCATAAAATGTGTTGCGAGTTGTAGTTATTTATTTGTTTTTGGAAACTACTTAGGCCAGTTGCTTTTTCTCTCAATACAAGAACCTGTACAGTTTAGACTAATAAGTCAATTAATGAAAATGTCGTTAGTCATGTAATTATCTTAAACCAAATTATTTGCTGTCTTGAAAAAAAAAAGTGAAATCCATTTTAAACAAAACTGCCGAATAGATTTTTGATATCTACTCTAGTTCAGGTTAATGAATAACTATCGCGAAAACAGAAACAAGGGACCGTGTCCATACATACTTGACTTGTAACCTTTATTTAACGAAATTATTTTAGTTTAATGCGGTAGTTTATCTGGTATACGTAGTACCACTTTTAATACAGATGTAATTAAAACCTTTATTTTTGTATTTAAACAAAAATACTAAAAAATGAAAATAATTTTTAACATTACTGAAATTAAAGAAGTAGATAAATTTTTAAAACCTACGACTACTAACATTGCTTCAACAACTATAAAAATGCTGATGATTTTCAAAAGGCTGAACATATTTTCTTTAATTATAGTTAAGAACACTCTTTATCAAGCCACCTTAAAATAAATACTAATTCAAATTCGGACACACACTTTAAACTTGTAAGAACCCTCTGTTTGTCGGGGATTAAAAAGAGTTCTTATGCCGAGTCAGAAATGTATAATTGAAACATAAATTGAAAATATTGATAACTGTGTACGCGATACGTGATAAATGTTGTCATTATACATTTGTAAATCTACGAAAATACTCTACTCAAGTTATGTCGCTATACGCTCAGAAATTCAGTTTATCTGTTAGAAAAATTACTTCCAGTCCCTTAATTTTAACATCATCACTGTGTACACGACGTCTGGAAGTTCCTTTTGAATATTTGTTTATTGTTTTGAACTCTGATGGGTGTAAGTTTCGTCTGTTGTGTTGTTGGTACGGTGCTTGTAACAACGCGATATTTTTAAAAAGTTGTGTAATTTTGTAGGGAATAAGATTAAAACTGAAAAATTTTGAGGCTTAATTACCACATAACCGAAGAATGCGAACACGATTTTTGTACACACTGGATATCAGAGTGTAATTTTTCGAAAACACATAATTCACTTTGAAGTGATATTTAGGGACCCCTGATTACCGTGAAAAGAATTTTACACCACTTTGTTTCAATGCCTCACTTGCAAACCTGCGGCTGTGCTCCGTGGTCAGTGGTTGGGTATTTTGAACTCTGAGAGTCTCAGGGTTCTAACCGCTGACAAATGTTGTCACGGTAACCTTGTTATGATAGGCACAGTTCAATAACTGACGCTTCTACACACAGACTAGTGTGTAGGCCGCGACTGGCGCAGTGGTTCAAGTTCTCGCCTCCCACAAAGGCTTTCACACGTGGGAATCGTGCCGGACGATGCCGCTAGTCGGCGGGTTTTCTCGTGGATGTCCCTTTTCTCCCGCCCTATCATTCCGGCTCTGCTCCATGCTCACATCATGCCACACTTAACCAGCGCTGAAGGCATATATGTTAACTGGTAATCGAAACTTCTTCACTAATTCTTTTCGCGTTCATATTTTTTAATCTGTTGGGTACTTAAAACATTTTTTCCAAACACATATAACGTAATAAGAATCATTTTTCAGAAATGTACCAAAATTGATACACGTTTATTACGTTGACTTGATGTTAATTTTTTTTTGGTTCATACCGTGTTCGTATTTTAAAAATGGAGGCTGTTTCAAGCTATTCTGGATACACGAGTTTTCTAAGGAACAATTTTTAAGTACTACTTCATAAGCATACGCACAAAGTTCTCAATTCAGTACGACTTATCGAATCGTAGAATTTCCAAAGAGTACAGTGAAATGTAACGCGAAGACTTTAGACCTACATGTTTGGCTGATTGTTTTGGAAAAAAGATGAAATATAAATATCTATAATGTTACGTTCGCGATTGGCGCACGTAATATTTGACACCTCCTGGAGAGATTCGAACCAATGAAAACGGCATAAAATATCCTAGATCCAATCAATATCTACCTCTGTCACAGCAAAGAGCCAATTAGATGACCCAGTTCAAAAAGGCAACCACTCAAAAATTGCATTTTTGACTTAGGGAGTCGAATATATATACATGAGTACACTCTACACATTTTAAATTATAACACTGGTTCTAATAGTATAGCAGTTAACTGGATCAAACAATAAATATCTAAAATATATATTTTTTTAAATTGGGATCATTTAATCAACGGTAGACTTTGCGTTTTATGCACCTTAAAGAGCTGCTTACACACTTTCACTGCTAAAAAAATCCAACCAAATTTATTAACTGCCACATTTTTCAATAAACTGTAACTATTAATATACGTTTTAATGAAAGCAGTGAATATTTTTTTATGGGCTGCCGATCGGGTTGGATCTACACATAGCGTAGGTAATACTTTTCCGTGCAGTAAGCTGGTAGCTTAATGTTACGGTTACCTATTTATGCTGTTTTAGTAAGTTTTATTTTTTAAATCCTGGAAGGGTGCAAATATCGTAAAACAGTTGGAAACTGTTAGTGGCATGTAGCCTAATTTTTTCAAAACATAAGCTTGTATAATTTTGGCTAGTTATTGACTGTAAAAAAATTTTATTAAGTCGATGATTAGCAAAATTATAGAAACTTATGTTTTTTTTAAATTAGGCTGCATAGTACGAACAATTACAACATTTCTATGTAACGGTTTTGCGATATCTTAATGAATTTCGGTACCTGCCTGGTCGTTCACTCGTCGACCTGAGCAACAGGACATTTTATCAGGCGCCTGTATTTTAGCCGGCTGCTGTTCGTGCTGATAAGATAAAGTTTAGGCAACCTCACTTGTATCGTTCACTACGAGCCGGTATATTTCTCATCGTCAAGTGCAAGCGTCAGAAATACTGTATAGTTGCGTAATGTCACCATAGACGGTTTTTGAAATATCTCCTTAATTTTGGTTAGAATTAAATATTGCATGTCCGTTAAGTCATGGTGCACATTTTACCGATCAGAGGATAGCAACAAAAGAAGATAGAAATGTGAAATCTTCGCCGAATGAAAGGAAAACTTACCAAGTGTGTGTAGTATGATGTGCACGCACACAGTTGATGACGGAACACACCACGAACTGCGCAGAATATCTCTCCTCTCCCCATGGCCACGCCAGTCAAGATATGGACGGTGCAGAGGATATTCACGTCGCACTTTGGTCACAGATTCAAGTTTGGCAAGCCACAGAAGACACTGAACTTCCCCCTGTACCGTCCATGTCTCTCGCCTGGCGTGGACGTATATATGCTGCTGCGCACTTCGTGGTGTGTTGCGTCATCACCTGTGTGCGCACACGCGTGCACATCAACTTGGAGATTTTTACTTTTAATTTCACACAGCTATCATCTTTTGTTGCTTTCCTGTGACCGGTCGCATGTGCACCATGACTTAGCGGACATACTGCAAAATCGATTATTTCATGTCTTAACTGTCACTATAAAACCTTCCCTACTTCAGTAACAGAAATATGTTAAACATTTAAAGTGTGAGCTCATATCTGATACATTGGTTACTTATTGTGGAAACTACACACTCCTACTCTCTGTTGGTGACCTAGAGAACTATGTGTACAGGCACTTCCCAATATTGAGAAGCCCGTAAAGTGGTTCATCACGATATTATGGTATATTACGATATATGGCATGTTTACCTTGCAGTACTATGTAGTTTCACTCGTGCTAAACAAGTATCTACAGTATGCCAGGTTATTCGCATATAAGGACAGCACCTGCACTGAGAAAAAGGATTTGTTGAGTTAACCAAACATTTGTTTGAATATGTGCAACTAACTATGTAATGCTGATTCAAACAAATATTAAGTTGAATGCCAGATTTAGTTAAATCAACGATGTTGAATTATTGCTCCAACATCTGGTTAAATAATTTAAACTAAATAAGATTATGAAATAACAAGACTGCTTTATTGATTTAACAAAAAATGTCTGTCAACTAAATATTTGTTTAAAACAACACTACATCGTTGAACTATATAAAATAAAAAATAAATAAATTTTTGTATTTTAAAACAATTTTTGAAAATTTTCATTTTCATTTAAAAATTAATTTTTTTATTAAATACAATTTTTTTTAAATTTTTTGTTTTTATATGTGTCATTTCATAGCCTATATCATTGTTATACACTGTGGATTTTTTCGATTTGGTATTACAGTTGGTTTTAGTGGCGTACATAAAACCGTAAAGTGCAAATTTTGACGTTTACGACTCATTACGCGTAAACTATGACAGATACAACAATTTTCTTAGAAGAAGATTTAGTCGCAATTTATGTCTAAAATAAGAAAAAAAAATATCTGGTACAAATATAAAAATAAAAAAAGACGTGGAAAACTTAGGTGAACCACGCCCTTAATGCAGACAAATGATGTAAATACGGATCGGCGTTGATATGTTTGTTTTGATAGCTTTCTTCCTCGTGGCCACGAGGTGCCGTCAAAACACAGCGAAGGGATAATAATAGTCGACGACAGGTTTTTGGTCCAGCCTTGAGGCGTTGTCCCAGACCTTCAGACACGCTCGCCGCCGATCACATACCTGCACGACCCAAGAAAATGGATGGGGGAGGGGGGAGGATGCTGCGGTGTCTGTAATGTTATCCAGTTGATCGCCCGGCTCTGCGCTGAAGACAGAGATTTTCAAGCCACGTCGACCCTCTCCGGCGTAGCGGCAACCTTCACACAGCGTCTTTGAAGAGGGAAAGCTAGTTATGATGATGCCAAGACAAAATGTGGATTTTCGCGCTTCAAATGTAGAAAATGTATATCCCGTACTTAAGAGGAGTCGTGAGCAGTAAGGGAGCATGTGGCCCGAGTGGCATATCAAAATGGCGGAAGGCTGGCCCCATCATTTTTAAGACAGTTAAAACAAAAAAATAATATCCGCCTTGAACGAGGTAATTCAGTTAATAATGAAAGTGTAGTAAATGTTGGTTGAAAGAAAAGCCACTAACGTAAAGCTTTAGTGTCGTGTGGTAGTGTGTACCTACGTATAATATTTACGTGTATGCAACGCCCGTAAATTAAACTGAATCGATGAGTTTATTTTCATCATATTATTTTGAAGTACCGATTATTTGCATAGATATTTTAAGTTCATAAAACTAAATTAATATTAGCAGTATTAGCTATATTTCTACCCAATATTCTACTTGTCTTATATTAAAATTTGAGAAAAAAATGGGTGGGAAGTGACATAAAACAACCTTCCCCCCCCCTCCTTTACAGATGGTCTTTACCCATTACTGGTCTTTAGAAAGATGTTTTCTGTAAAGTCAGTGTTACGCTTGTAAGTATAAATGTCCGTAAATAACTGACACGTGAACATACTTTGTTTGCAGGAAAGGTAAAAAAAAAAACTATTATCTGTAGATTACACTTTTTACTTTACTCCTATTGTAAGTCATTAGAGAGAGAAAAAACCGTGTAAATTTCTAAATGTGGCATTTCTTAGGCATTGGCGCTGTCTCCTGAAGGTAAAGGAGAAAAATACAACCTGGTGTCTGTAGTTCGATCCTTTGACTTTTGACACATGCAGTAAGAACATGCTGTCAGAGTTCTAATATGTATGCTAGTGGACTACAACGAAATATTGTACAAGGACAGTATAAGGAAACTCATAAGAAAAACACGAGACGGTTTATTTGGATCCAGCTCACGCCGACAGGAGCGCTGTTCCTTCTGAAGTAGCACATTGCTCTATCGGTAGTGTTCAAGTTATAATATATGTATATATATTATGCATAAACTGAAACGTAATCGTGATTTTAGATTACAGACATACTCTGTTTGATATTATTTTCGTATGTTAAATATTAAAATACTAATAAACACTTTCTCATACCATTAACCTAAGAGAAATACAGTCTGTAAATAATGTATAAACGCAATAGAAAACAGAGACATACGAATGTGAATGTTGCTAGTGTTTCCAGTACAAGCCGTCGGTAACTCGTTTCGCGGTTTACAATGCTAAAAAGCTGGAGTTTTCCATGTTGTCCTTTACGATATTTGCCACGACAGCGATGTACCGCGAGCTGTAAGGCTTACTCGTACTTATCCAGCACTTGTCTCATCGCCTCTATGCGCAAGCCTCTCAACTGGCATCTGTCTTCCCTTGAGAGTATTCTATACAGGTTTCAAATACCCGCGTATGACGCGTGGGAACACCAGAGCGATAAGAGCCAGAGTACCACGCTCGACGATAAGCATATCGCCTCTATTCACAGCGCGCCTAAGTTGCGTGCAAGGTCTTCCTTTTCCCTATGACATTTTAAGCGATGGCCCCGAAACTTAATTTTTGAAGAGTAAGAAGTAAAGGCCAACGTCCGCATCTTGTTTTGTACTTTACGAATTCAGGTGGTATTTTCGAGTTACAGTAGTAAAAAAAAAAGCCATTTTGAGAGGCCCGAAAATCACGTTTCTAACGAGCGCGCTGAATTTTTAAAATTATAAAGCGTAGTTTGAAATGCACGTTCTTTTGGTGTATAAACGTACGAACGGGTTAAACGGTAAAAAAAAAAAAAAAAAATAAGAATACGCGTGACACTATAGAACTCTGTGTAAGCGCCAGGTTCCAGCGACAATGTCCATGCTAGCCGCTAGTCGCCATCTTCGGGCATCGCCACGCCACACAGTCTGATATATTCATATATTCCGCCCAGTCTTCAGGAATTTCAGTTCTCACTCTCTGTCCTATGATTATCGTCGTTCTTGTAATAAACACCTAGTCCTTCTCCTACTCTCCCAAATTTAAGGTTAAAAGAACACTCAAAAAAAAAAAAAAAGAAGAAGAAGTAGAAGATGACTGGGAGAAACAATGTTTTCTAACAATTTACAAAGTTAACGCTCAACCCAAACGGCGAAAATAGCTTCAAATTAGTACAATTTTGTTTGAACCGGAGAAAACAGCTCCGCTGTAATACTTCGTTCCCGACTTTTCCACTGATAATACATTTTATTTATTTGTTATTTTTCTTACGATTTACCATGTATTGCGAAGTGTGACGCTGTGACGAGGAAGGCAATAACACCGGAAGAACTACTACCAATGACACTACTCATTTAAGCAACTCACCGATTTAATCTTTATTTTTTCCTTTTCCAATCTACTAATCCGTTTGTCGCACGGATTTATAACATGGTTGACTAATATTCATTTTCTAAGTACGTCAACAATACTGAGTCATTAATTGTGTACAATCGTCTTAAAACTATATGTCTGAACTCTTAATGTCGACTTTTTGTGTTTTGATTTTCTTGAACTACAGATTTTAAATATTTCTTTTTTAACATTATGATCGTAACTTAGTTTTGATAGGATTTTTCCCAAGTCATTAACGGTTGATATATTGTACAATCTAGCGTCCTATTGTCAAGTTAGTTACTTTTAGATGAAAATCCTGCCTGTCAGCAGGATGCAAGAAACTTAAGAAACTTTCTTTTGGTGTATGCAACTCTCGCAGTACAACATCGTCTTACTGGGTATTTGTCGTATGTAATTTGAATCGGTACCTTCCTCATTTACATAAAATAAAATTTAATTTCACTTTGTTAATTATTGAACGGAAATAATAATGTACGTATTCACAGTGAAAATTAATACATGCAATTTAAACCAACACATTTATTAGTGATACTTTTAGATAGGTGATGTAAAACCCCCAGCTGAAATACGAAGATTGAGAGAGAGAACAGAGAGGGAAGGAGGTAAAACACCTGATCTATGTTAGTTGTAATTATGTAAATTCGGTTCTCGGTAATAGAGAAAAAACGGTCACGTTTGATCTGGGGTCTGGACAAACCTGGTGAGGGACAACACAGGGTGCAATAGAATTATATTCAGTTGCTCGTGTGTCACTCTTACCAAATAACACTATTTTACTGCATTTTTTTTGTATTTTACATATTTTCAATTCGTGAAAAAGTAACTTCACTGTATCCTTTTTTGTTATATTATACATATTTTCAATCCACGAACAAATAACACTATTTCACTGATTCCTTTTTTATTATATTCTACACATTTTCAATTAGTGAACAAATAACAATTCCATCGTATCCTTTTTGCTATGTTCTGCATATTTTTAATTCGTGAACAAATAACACCAATTCACTGTATCCTTTTTGTTATATTCTACATATTTTCAATACTTGAACAAATAAAACTATTTCATTGTATCGTTTGAAATGCCATTATGGGAAAACTAGCTGACCAATTTTTCTTTTTAAAGAGGAATATATACACCCTCGTAACATCTATAAAATTAACATTATTCACCACAAATTTAGTATTACAATTATTTGGCGTGCGGTAAGAAGGGCATAAGACATGTACATATATAATGGCACTTATGTAGTTCTTCTTTTTCAGGAAGGTGGTGCGAAGGCTAAAGAAACGTGTTAATATAATGAGAATAGTGCCCTATTGAACGGCTACTAATAGCTGCATGAAAAACACAAGTCTCAATAGGTAATAATTCGACTTATGCTCTTCTTACCGCCGTCGAAAGAATTATTTCTTACTTGAACGCAATTAAGAGCGCTGCCTGGCGAGTGCAAGTAAAGAGATTTACAGGACTTACATGTTATATTACATGGGTCTCAGAACTTGTCGAGTTTGCATATGAGCCGCCAGTGACCTTTTATTCAGCTCGGCGTGGACCACATTGCTTCTTGGGGTTTTGAAGCTGTTTTTTTTCTTTTAAAATGTTATTAAGAAAGTCTTTTCATCACCCAATTTCTCATTTTTGTCCAACATTTTCAATTTTGTAGCAATAAATTTGACATCTCAGTGCAGAAAATAGTTTCCACGACTAAATCATAGCGCGAAAAGGGAAAGAGCACCCGCTAATTTGTCATGACAGTCTGTATCCTATGTCCCGCCAGGACACTGAGGTAGGCAGCCATTTTGACACGCGCTCAACTGTTCACTTTGTTTCGTGCGAGCCCGTCGTTGTCAGAGAGTCCTGCTTTCGTCGTAAAACACTCTCGCGCCATCTTGTTTCAACGCCTTATGTGAACTTCTACAGGTCGACATTATGGTAAGAGAGTGGGTCATTTTAACTCTTTCTCACCTTGGCGTTCTACCCCACAAATCACAGGCGAGCGAGTGTTGTCGCAGTTTAACTTGTTACGATTGGCTCATGTCAGATAAATTATGACTCTGCACTAATACGCCCAGCCATTAACCATGCAGTAGACATGCGCGTGCGCACGTAAGACACTGAAACATACTGATACAAAATTCTTTTCGCAAAAAGTTCCTGTCCCTACTGATGACGCTGCAAGTTTAATATTAGAATTTATTTGTTTCTGGACATACGCCATTAATCATGTTTTGTTGACCAATCTTCTATTGAATGACAATGTGACAAAAAACACAAAAGCACAGAAAACGTAAGAAAAAACAATCCCAGAGGGTCACCGTAAGTTTAAATATATATATAATATATATATATATATATATAAAACTCAGCAAAAATTCTAAAGGTATTGAATTCAGTCAAGAATTTGATAACACCCTAACACAAGACACGAAGAAAAACCAGATTCCCAATATGAGAGAAGAAAGATGGAAAAATACGCAAATAGCGGACAGTGTACAACAAATAAAAAAAGAGAGACAAAACAAGTTAAAATCAACGAAAAAATGCAACGTTTCGTGGATTGAGATCTATCCCCATCTTCAGGCTGAGACACAGCTGGTCGGCACACCAAGATGCGAATTAAGTTTGCTAGAATATTAGGGCTTATATAGCATGGATGGTCTCTAAAGTTGCTCGGCCAATAGTGGCAAAGCTTGTGTGATTGGCTGGGCTCTCGACCAATGAGACGCACGTACTCTCCTGATTGGTTGAGCATCTTGTAGTGATGTTGGCTGATGTTCTGCCGTGACTGTTAAACATAAATCTGTTTTATTTATTTATTTATTTTTCTGTAACACTGCAATATAGCAACAAAAATTTAAAAACCTCACTGCAGGTTTAATGTTGGCCCAGAAAACTTATGGCTTTGCTATTATAGCCCTGTTGTGTCTGATAGCAACGAGACATGTGGTATACTAGCTGTGGCAAGTTTACGGAACGCTGATGGATGTGACACTTGTGGCTGGCTGTGGGTATAGGTACTGCTGATATTCCAGAAGTGGCTTTGCAACTGTAATTCAGCAGTGGCACGCACCAGTAAACCATTAGTTAGGCAGTGATGGCGTGCCACGAGACCTATGTGCCACGCGGATACTGTGTGTCAGGAACGACGAGTATCGCAAGTTCTAGTGCGCTGACACGTAAGGAGGCGTGCCTTACTGCAACTGACTGACGTAACCTTGGCCGCCACAAAGCCACCAGATAACAACGACAAGGACTGGCTTTGTCGCAGCTACACCCAGTCCTTGCACACTCGTTCCGCACTAAACTAAAGTTCGTTGCCACGTTGTCTTGCCGACAGTCTTATCGCCACTGCTGCCAACTTTGTTGGTGTACAGACACGTCCGGGGGTCCAACTCACTGTTTAGTTTAACCGTTTGGTTCGAAGCCGTAGCGGGAAATATATCGGCAGTTTAATTAGTATCCTTAGAGCCTCTGATTTTCGAATAATTTAATACCTACTTGTTTCAATGTCTTGCGAGGACACCTTCATCTCTGCTTCTTGTTCAGTGATTGGGTGATTTTAACTCAGAGTCTTGAGGTTCTAGCCGCTAACCATAGACATGTGGTGTCGCAGTAACCTTTGTTCTGATTGGCACATTTAAGTGAGCGACACCTCTGCTCAAATACATTCTGCCAATACAATTCTCTTCACCAAAATTCAATGGTTCTACCAATGAGAATAAGGTTGTTGCGACACGACGCGTCTGTGATCCATTTAATTATGTTATTAATAAACAAAACAGTATCTGCAATCACATTAAAATCTATTCTTGAAGCGTGGTGTGAATGAAATTCATTCAGAGCATAGATTTCCCGTTACACCTTCCACCTAAATAATTTATTATACCTATTTAATTTCCATTAGAATTTCCATTAGCACATCCGACTAAATGATTAACAGAACAACTGATTTTGAGGAAAAGACTTATACGAACATGTTTCATTGTTAGAGAACTGAAAAATTTCGCGTTTTCATTTTGGCACAAGCTAGATTTCCAACGACTGTAAGTTTGTGCCACTTTCGCAATTGGACTTTGACTCATTTGACACCTCCTGGAAGTCTCTTTGCCAATAATGTAAACGTAACTAATACAGACTTTCACTTTACACTTCAACAGCAAGCAGCTAATGAGTAGCCTATCTGATGTTTGCTTCAGTTCACATATATTCTTGCAGGCTAGCCTACAGGTCGGTGAAACCCGCGAATATTTCCGGCCTCTATCCACTGTCTTATACACACACCTGCAGTTCTGTTTCGGGGTCAGTGATTGGTAGAGAAGATAGTCAGGGACACTTGTTTTTCGCGAAAAGAATTTTGCCCCATTTTGTTTCAGTGCCTTACGTGCACATCTGCAGTTCTGCTTCGTGGTCAGTGATTGGATATTTTAACTCTCTCGAACCTAAGTACTCTACCGGCAAATTACAGACGTGCGGTGTTGCAGGAACGTTATTGTAATTGGCTCAGTCAAATGAGATACGGCTATTCACATAGACACGCTGCCAATAACCATGAAGCTGAATTACAGATGTTCACGTATGGCATTGAAACAGGCTGGGGCAAAATTCTTTTCGCGAAAAACAGGGCCCCTAACGATGGTACATCGCGAAAATGTTTTGTGTCAACGTACCCTTAAAAACGCTGTAGTTAATTGCAACACTCATGATTGGGCGATGTATGGCTGACACAACGAAGCTGTCTGCAGACCAATAATAAGCGTAAAATATTAAATAACGGGGTCTTTATAGGCTCAGTCAAATAGGGCAACAACTCAAAGTGCAAGCTAAAGCCAGTAATCTTCTGGTAAAATGAACGTGTGTTGAAACCCAGCAAACAGTCAAGTTTTCCCGCGATAAACCATCTTATCTGGTGATTGGATGTTTTAAACCCCAGCGTCTTGAAGTTCTGCCCGCTAATCAGAGACGTGTGGTGTCGCAGTTAACCTGGTTCTCATTGGCCCAGTCAAATGAAAGACACGCTGCCAATAACCATGAAGGAGAGCTGCATCTCACAATTTTCAAGTGCCTCTAGTCATGACTTGCGGGACGCAGGCTGCTGCGCAATTTTGCAGTTGTGTAATTATTTGCAGTGTGCCCTTATCAGTACTGTGAGCACACTACACGAGAGAGCAGTGTCCTGTAGTGAGTTGGCAGCTTCACGATGGTATTATCACTCGCTGTATCACTTGCTGTATATCAGTGTCCAGTCCCGCCCCTCGTGTCGATAGACAGCGTGCATTTATCAACGCTTGAATACTGATGATGCGAGGCGCACAGAAATCTCGCATACCACACGCTTAAAATACTTTGCAGCTCGTTCGTAAAATACATTTTCTTTACGAAACTATTCCACATATGCCCATTGTGTCACTGTACAAAAAAAGTACACTTCAAACGATGACTGTAGGGTTGTTTCAAAGCGTTGTGTCGACTAGAATAAGTCATTTCAGAGGCCCTCAAAATGGCTAAAAACAACATTATCGGTTACTTTGTAAATTACAGCCAAACAACAAGGAGTCAGGTTTCCAGACGAGTGTCCAGACCTGTTCTTTAACGGCCGTGGTTCGGAAAGTATTTAACGTATAGAGAAATGAGAAATTAGCGACTTCAATCACCTACCTGTTAGAATCCATTGTACTATGCATTGATTTTCCAGGTAGCAGCTCGTAGACAAATGGTCGGGACTTGAGTATGAAAAGGATGGCATATTATAACGTACTGATAATTGAACTCGTGAAATATTCCTTTATCCTGGTAACATAACGTCACGTGCGTGTAAGGCAAAACTAGGGACACGTGTCGGCGAGAATACTGCGTGCTAGTTCACTGACTTGCACCTAGAGACGTGATGCACGTGCTGTGTTGCCCTTATCGCTTCCGCGCTTCTTGGCCTCCAACATGCTAAATACGTTCACCCAGGCGGTCACCTTAAGGGGCCTGCCTACCTGCGCTTCAAATGCGTTGCAGCGAGTTACGACTAATTTTTTTTACGAATGTGTTTAATGAAATATATATTTGTTTATCTACGAATAGAGCAAACACTTCAAACTATGTCGCTATATTTTGTAAATTTTGTCACGTTAATTAGAGAAATCATTTTCGGGCCCCTCAAACTGGCCAAAAATGGGTTTTCCAGATTACCGTGTAGGGGAAAATAACAACCGGATTCGAAAAACGTAACTATAGAAACAAGCGTTAGATTTTGAACTATGCTGCCCACAAATAAAATAATGAGGTCACCGCTTAGTGCCCCGTAGTAAAAAAGATAATAGTAAATCACTGCACGTCAGCTGAGTGGCTTGCACGGAGAGGCGATATTGTATTACATACGTCGGCCAACGGCAACCTTACCGCTCCTGTCTCACACACACAAACGTAGCCTCTCTAGGGAGGTTGCTTAGCATTGCTATTCCGTCCATGCACGAAGAGTGTTTTCTCTTCTACGTTGGGCACAATGGACACTCTTACAAAGCACTTGAAGCACGTGGTAAGTGGCGCCACTTTAAAATGCCAGGTTACTTTTCGTAAACACAGCCGGTCGAGATGTCAATTAGTGTGTGCTGTGCGTCACCAACGCAACAACAACACATTTCCCCAGTGTAGCGGGCGATAAACGATGTTGTTTTCCTTCCATCTGCCTGGTGTTGGCTCAGGGACAGGAAGGTCACGTTGGCAAGCACTCAACTGACCACATTGACACTTACTACTTCGCGTCGAGTAGTTTACTATGCGCGCATTGTAATGAGGGAGGCGTCCCCACTCTGCGAGTAGAACCGCACAAGTCGCAGCTCTCGTGTAAGACAACCATGCGTGCTGCATAACACCCAGGCGTCGCCATAAAATCACACTGCAGCGTGTTTGAAGAAAAAGTTTTACACCGAAACTAATACACGTGTGTTCACGCCGTTTCTCTAGGAAAAGAACACACTTCAGACGACTGCCCTTAAGTACTTTCAAGACAACACACGTATTAGAAATCCCCTTTTAGGGCACGTCAAGATGGGTCAAAACGGGATTTTCAGTCTGCTATAGCGGAAAATATACTAGCCGAATACATGTGAAACCACTTAAGGGTAGTGCATTGGACTTTAGTAAAGGGATTTCGTAAATAAAACAATAGGGTCACCACTTAAAGTCCCATAGGAAAGTTGTTTTATCGCGAAGACTGCACGCCTTAAGCGTAGAGGCGTCGCACCGTTGTATGGCCCATACGACGTCGCCCTTAGCACCATACCTCACACAAACACATGTGCCACGAGGCGGGCCCCTTAAAGGGCCTCCCAACCTGCGCTTCAAATCCGTTACAGCGAGTTACGGTTATTATATTTTTTTTACGAAATTATTTTACGCGCACTACATTTGTAAGTCTACGAAAAGAACACACACTTCAAATTATGTCACTATAGTTTTAAAAATTTGGCACGTTTATGAGAAACATCATTTTCGGCCCCTTCAAAGTTGCCAAAAATGGGTTTTACAGACTGTCTTATCTGAAAAAATAACAATCGGATTCGAATAATGCAACTATAGAAACAAGCGTTAGATTTTGAAATATGCTACCTACAAATAAGATAATGCAGACACCGTGGTCCCATAGTACAACGGATAATAGTACAGCACTACACGCCAGCTGAGTAACTTGCACGGAGAGGCGATAATGTATTACATACGTCGGTCAGCGGCACCCTTACCGCTCCTGCCTCACACACACAAACGCAGCCCATCTAGGGAGGCCCTTTTAGTGTCATGATTTGTTTCTACTGAGTTTACGGTAGTTATTATTATTTTTTTAATCGTAAACGAAAAGCAGATATAGAAAAGCTGTTCTCTAGATTTCTTACAAATAGTATTTTATATACTCTGTTAATTTTTTTTACAAGACAAAAACCACCATGGTTTTAACTAATTATTATAGACCCGGATATCTCACGGATTCATTTGAGGGCACGTTAGATTTTAAAATAATGTCCATGTGAGTTTATTTCGCAATTGGATCTCTGCTTTTTTAAATCGTCAGTGACGACTCTTAACCAATTCCAAACCTGCACTAGAACACTCGCTGAATATCGCGAAAACACTCATCGGAGAAGCAGACAATGTACAGGCGCTGAGGACATAGTGTATACAGGACTGTGCAGTCTAGCCTGGTGGCCGTTGAACTCACAGTGTCAGGGGATCATGTAGAGGAGGAGGTGGCAGAGGAGTGTATTGTAGCGACTCTAGGGAAGCTAATAATACGACAGACTGGTTGACAAAAACTAGGGTCTGGAATGTCGTGGCAACGGTTCCTCTGACGGCGAAGGCGCCCACAATGTCTGGCCCGCCCTCTCTTCCTCCGCTGCCACAGCTGCTGGAGACACAGGAATAGACGGTGGCTAGCTGCTTGTCTCCGCCGAGGATTCTGTCCCGGTGCGCGCTCCAACATCATTTTCATACCGAAGAATACCTCACTGTTAGAGATCTGAAAAAATTAGCGTTTTCTTTTGGGCATAAGCTAGAATTGCAACAACTATACGTTCGTGCCACTTGTGCAATTGTACCACGACTGATTTGACACCTCGTGGTAGGCGCTGAGCTAATAGTACTACATCAACTAAATGTAGGTCTAGTCATGATTAGCGATCCCTATTTTCCGCGAAAAGAATTTTATCCCACTTTGTTTCAGCGCCTTACGTGCACACCTGCAGTTCTGCTTCGTGGTCAGAGATTGGATATTTTAACTCTCAAGGGCCTAGGTATTCTACTGGTAAATCACAGCCGTGTGTTGTTGCAGGAACTTAATTGTAATTGGCTCATTCAAACTATATACGGCTCTTCACACAGACACGCTGCCAATATCCATGAAGCAGAACTGCAGATGTGCACGTAAGGCACTGAAACAAAGTGAGGCAAATTTGTTTTCGCGAAAAATAGGGGTCCCTAGTTATAACGGTATCACTGTGCCAGGAAGCAGCCAGTCACCAGATAGTGTTTGTTTAAATACACATATATTCTTGGAGGCTATCCTACCGGTCAATGAACCCGCGAATTTTTCCAGCCTCTAGTCATTGTTTTTAAAGTCTATTCCTGAGCAGACATAGCTCATGCGCGATGAGCAGTTTTCGAATAATCTGACAATGGCCGAAGCTCTGTACATCGCTCGGCGGCCTTCAAAGGGGTTTACACAATTTAAAACTCAGGCATCAAGACTTAAGAGGGCGCGGTACATAACTCAACGCTAAAAGCATTAATCTATAACTGTAGGTTTCTTGAAGCCAATTTGCGAAAATTAAACAATAGCAATCCTAGACAATAGTTTTAGCCAACGTTTTCAACAAAAATATTTCCAGTGTTACGAACTTCTGAGGCACAATCTCTGACGCCGAAACCTCGTGCATTTAACTGCGGTGCAAGAGATCACGCGTAACGAATTATTAATTCTGGATAAATATTTACTCATAAGTTGGCAAATACCATTATCTAGGATTGTCATTGAGTATTTTAACCACATTGGCTTCGAAAAAAAACCAGTAGAAATCAACTGATGTTTCCAGCGTTTATTTATCTACCACGCACTCTTAAGCAATTGAACTAGGAATGTTTCACCACATTCCTTTAAACCTAAACATACACAATTTGACAGTTACTGTCTACTCTTTAAGTTCGGCAGCGGAAATGGCCAGTTTTAACGAATAACAGATGACGCCATTCGTAGTACACACGATAACCACCATCTTGCTTTAATAAACAAGAATATTTTTAAGATTGCGTAATTTTGTGGGAAAGTAATGCACTTTGCATGTAATTCAAGTTTTCAATTGTAGGAGATAGGTTCACGTAACTCGCCATTATTATTCTCTCAAAATTGGATGGAGTTATACAGAATGGAACCAGTGACAAAGTAATTCATTTTTATATAATCACTCCAAGTAGAAGGTAAGAGGTATATCCTAGAAAAACAAGTATTATGTAACAACAATATCTTATTAAAAATAAGAGGCTATAAAAGCTGTTTACATAAGCTTTATATGGACACAGAAGTAGACTTTGATCTTGATTATCTCGGCTCCAGGGTTGCCTTCTGTATAACTCCATTTCAGTTTTAGTAGACGTTTTTAATCATAGCCTTCAGTATAATAGGTACAACCAAAACTATAGGCTAATATTCAGAGTAGTACTCGGGTCGTAACATTGCTATTGAGTATGCTCATTTTTGCGTCTCTACTGCTTGCTGTTTATATATAAATTAAGTTTTTAAGTGGCTAAACGTCTTTACAAATCCGTTCCTCTTCGCTGTTGCCCTCCAGGCGTTTACAGAAACTCTCGAGGGTAGGGTGGGTAGGACAACAACATCAGGTTCTGGTGCGCGAACAGTGACCAGAGTTAAGTCTACAATCGGGCAAGAACTCGTGAGAGCAGCTTCGCTCTACCCTTATCGATATCTGGGCTAGAGGCTGTTTGCAGACGAAAGTCGCCAGTTGTCGCGAGAGGAACGTTAGCAGTAGACATGTCCCAAACTGCAACGAAGCGAAACTCAACACCTACGTAGTGATATTTTTAAATGTTTGTTGCAATGGGAGTTTACAAGTAGACTTTATTGGTTTGTGGGCATACGCCGTTGCTCATGAATTGCTGAGCAAATTTGTGTTGAATGACAAAGTACAAAAAAGAACAAAAAAAAACAGACATAAAAACACACAAAAAACAGAGAAAAAGCAATCCCAGAGGAATTCTATCAGTGTTTTTTTTTAAATTAGACAAAGAATTCTACTCCTAGAAAACTGACCATGTATCGTGGTGATATACCTTAAGATTGCTTTCTACGCTTTTTTCGAAGCCAATATGGGCAAAATACTCAATGACAATCCTAGATAATGGTATTTGCCAACTTTTTGAGTAAATACGTATCCAGAATTACTAATTCGTTACGCGTGATCTCTTGCGCCGCAGTTAAATGCACGAGGTTCCGGCGTCAGAGATTGTATCTCAGAAGTTCGTAACATTGGAAACAATTTTGTTTTAAACGTTTGCTAAAACTATTGTCTATGATTGCTGTTGTTTAATTTTCGTAAATATGATTTAAGAAACCTACTGTTATAGATTAATTATTTTAGCGTTGAATTATGTACCACGCCCTCTTAACATCGACTTGATAAACCACTTTGGGGCCTTCACAAAGCTGGAAGGGTCTGTACACTTTGTTCACTAGGTTATGAACACAGAGAAAACGTGTGTAGTTTCTGCAATAAGTGATCAATGTATCAAATATAAGACCACAGTTTAAATGTTTAACGTATTTCTGTTGCTGCTGTTCGAAGCCTTAATGTCGCAACGTTATAATGCATGCTGAAAGTTATTGTTGCGTGCCATGTTCCTGGAGGCCAGTGGTCGGCGGCTGTTTCGTAACACCTTGAGAGCTGGCCGATGACTCAAAGCCCGGGTGGCTCATAGTGGGAAACCCGCCTAACCTACGTCATAGATACCTGTCCCAACTGCGTCTTAACCCTTCGAGGGTGGCCGACGTGACTGCCAGCACATCCGAAACATGATGAA